>WAAE01010731.1:150111-202751 GCA_013400495.1 Nicator chloris
CGGCCCGTGTCACCCCGCGCCCCCCCCCTCCCGTGTCACCTCCCGGCCCCGCGCTGTCACCTCCCCCCCGCCCCCGCCGCGGCGGGTCCTGCCCGTCCCGTGGGACCGGCACGGGGCCGGTGTAAGCGGCTTAGCGCGGACACGGGGACGTCCCCGCTGCCCCGGGGAGCGCTGGGCCCTGCAGCGGCCCCCCCGCGGGGTCCGCATGGCCCCGCCGATGTCCCCATCGCCCCGGGGGGCCCCTGTCACACCGGATGGGGGAGGTCTCTATCCCCCGCCGAGGGTCCCTATCCCCCCGGGGGATCCCCCGCGCTGACCCCGCGCCCTTGTGTCCGCAGGCGCCGGAGCCGGTGCGGCCGCCGCGCTGCCCCTCGCCCCTCCGGCCAGCGGCCGGCCCCGAGCGCACCTCGGAGCGGGAGACGCAGACGGCAGAGCTGTCCCTGACCGTGGTGGCGGCCGTGCAGGCGGTGGAGCGGAAGGTGGATTCCCACTCCACCCGCCTGCTGGACCTGGAGGGTCGGACTGGGATGGCGGAGAAGAAGCTGATCGACTGTGAGAAGACGGCGGCAGAGCTGGGGAACCAGCTGGAGAGCAAGTGTGCAGCGCTGGGCACCCTCATCCAGGAGTACGGGCTGCTCCAGCGGCGCCTGGAGAACATGGAGAACCTCCTGAAGAACAGGAACTTCTGGATCCTGCGGCTGCCCCCTGGCAGGAAGGGGGAAGTCCCCAAGGTAACGGTGTCCTGTCCCGGAGGGCAGGACCGGGGTGGGTGAGCGGGGACAGCCCCGGCACAGGTGAGTCTCACCATTGCAGCTGCCCATCGCAGCTTCCCAGCTCATCCCCTGCTGGACTAAAATACCGTGGGACAGAGGCCTGGGAGGACATCCTGGTACTCAGGCCAGAGGTTTCAGTTCTGCTCCACTGCGCTGCACAGCCCCGGGGCCATTGACTCTTTTTTGTTCATTTTTTTTTTTGCCACCATTTGAAAAAACCTTGCAGATTTTGTGGTTCTTTCGTTTTCACCACCTTGACATTGCAGAGTCTCCCAGGCTGGGGAAGGAGCAAGTGGGAGCTGCTGCTGCAGGGAAGGGGGAAGCTTTGGGATTCAGGAAGGCAGATGAGCTCCCTGGGTTTAGCTGAGCTCTGGAAAGAGCCCACCATCAATATTCAGTTCCTACTTGAATTTCACATCCTTCCCGCTAAAAGAGTGTGTGCAAATGAGACCATGTAGGACATGGGAAAGGGAATGTGTCTGGAGAGAGCAGAGAGCATCAGGAAAAGGTGGGTTCAGACCCTGGCACCCCACTAAGTGCAGTTGGGGGACAAAACTGGAGTGCTGCGTTCCCTCTGAAGAGCTCCACTCCAACACGGCACAGTTTGCACATCCTGAATTTATCCTTAGGAATTATGTGGGTAACAAGCTGGGAAGCTGCAGATGGTGGGCACACAGTAACCAGGGATAACGGGGAGCCCTGTGGGCCTGGGTAGAGTTTTCCCTGGAGTTCTGGGGTAATTGAATCCGGGAGTTACGTCAGCTCATCAATAGGGATGAGTCCAGCCCAGCTCCTGGGTTTGCTCTCCCTTACGGTCCCCCGAGCCTGATCACCCTGCAGAGGAGGAGCTGGGGGTCCTTTGGGGAAATCCCAGTGTGGATTCATCACTAGGAGCCATCCGTTTGGTTGAGTCCTTTATTCCCAAAGAAATACCTGCCCAGGAGTCGTGTTACATGTAAAACCCAGCTCGCTGATGGCCTTGAAGGAGCTGAAGCCTGGCTGTGTCCAGGCTCCTGCTTGAACCCGCTGTTGGCATTGCAGGTGCCGGTGACCTTTGATGACGTGTCCGTCTATTTCAATGACAAGGAATGGGAGAAGCTGGAGGAGTGGCAGAAGGAGCTGTACAAGAATGTGATGAAGGGGAACTACGAGTCTCTGATCTCCCTGGGTAAATACGGGGTGTGCTCACCCTGCTGAGGTGACAGGAGGCTCCTTCTGGCTCCTCGTTGGAGATCCCCTTGGATGAGACCCAAATGTCCCATTTTTAAGGCATAAAAACAGGAGGATGATTTTAGTCTGGGTTCGTTCCAGCTCATGCTGTGGTGGCATTCTGGCTGGGTGAGGGATGCCCTGTGGGCAGGTGGGCTGGAGACCTCCCAAACCTCTTCCAGCCACACTTGTGCCATCAAAAACCAGCTCCTTCCCCATTGCTGTTGGGAGGGCTTCCCTGCATCTTCTGGGTCTGCAGTGGGTACCAGCCCATGCACCCCTTTAGGGGATTTTGCACCTGTGGATGCTCCCGAGTGTCCTCACGTGTCCCCCGCGTGCTGGGAAGAGGTGGAAGCCAATATTAGATTCCCAGGGCAGTAATCCCTCTTTCCCACCCCTCTGTCTCTCAACAGACTATGCAATTTCCAAACCTGGTGTTTTGTCTCAGATCGAGCAAGGGGAGGAACCACGGGGCAGGAATGAGCAGGACCTGGAGGAGAGTGAGATCATTACTGATGCCACAGCAGGTGAGGTGGCACCTTGGCACGAGGGCAGCCCTGGGTTGTGTTCCCAGGAGCTGCTCATCCCAAGGCTGAAGCAGATGTTGCTGGGAGCTGTGGCTGATGTGGTTTATCAGGAGAAGCCTTGCCTGGGAACGGGATAAATTTGGCTGATTGGAGGTTTAATGTCCAGGTACAGCTCAACATAGAAACCAGGACAAGCACAGCCTGGAGAGTTGGGCACAGGGGGCCCTTCCCAGCAAGGGAGGCATCTGCAACCAGACCAGGTCCTCAGGGAGCCGGTGTGCCCTGCAAGGAAGGAGAATCTGGTCCCATCGGGGAGCCCATCCACCCAGAAAATCCTCCCCACCCTCCCTTGGTGTGGATGGTGCCTGGGTTTATCCTTGGAGCATCCTCCTGGGAAGCCTGGTCCCATGCTGTGTGCAGGGAGATGGGATGCTGAGGGGCAAGACTGGGCTGGGAACGGGGCACCAGTGACCCCGAGTCCCAGAGCACCCCCTGCTCTGCCAGAAGGGGGCTGATAAGGAGATAAGGAGGCGGCCTGGAAGAGATGGTGTCATCTCCACTCATCATCTCTGATTCCAGGCTGTGGATGTGGGGTCACACCAACACCCTGCTTGTGCTTTCCATCACAAGGATCTTGCAATTAAAGTGAGGCCAATGGGAAGAGGAAAATCACAGGCTCACGTGGAGCTGCAGCTGGGGGATGTGGGGTGGCTGAGGCTGGCACCAAGGCCCCGGGCTGGGTGGAGCCAGTTCCCTGTGCCTGCAGAGGGTCCCGGGCTGGAGCTGGGAGCGCGGCAGGGCTGGGTGAAGAGCAGGGGCTGAAGGGAGAGCAGAAGAGGCCGAGCAGAGGAAACCCTCAGCGGGATCAGCAGCTGGAGCCGGCGGGGATTGCTGGGAGCAGGTCCTTATTCCTGACCCCTGGGAGTGATGGCGGGCGGGGATCTCTCGTTGCTGCAGCTGGGATAAGGGTTGTGATCAAAACGGAGGAGCTCCTTCCTGAGGACAGCCCCGAGAACCCCGAGCTGCACGGGATGTCGGGGCAGTCCGAGGGCAGCTTCCAGAGCCCGGACGAGGAGGCGGCCTGCGAGAGCCCCTACGGCTCCGTGTCCCCCCCGAGGGACCTCCCGGGGACCAGCCTGGGGGACTCCTCCGAGTACGGAGCCGACTTCAACGAGATCCAGAGGGTCATCGTTCACCACGGGAGCTGCACAGGTGAGGCGCTCTGGACACGGCTCTGCGCACGTGGTGTGTCAGGGACGGGGGCCTGGGGGGCTCTGGGGGGTCAGGAGAAGGTGGGGAAGGGGTTGGATGGACAGGAGGAGTTAAATCCCCCCAGAAGCAGCACCAGAAGGAAAGTTTCTGGCTGCAGCAGCTTCCAAGAGTGGCTCTGGTCAGGCCTTGAGCTTGGAGGAGGAGGCAGCATGTCCATGGTGGACACAGAACATGGTCTCTGAGGGCTCCTGTCCTGCTCAGGAGCAAAGCGAGCACTGGCCCAGTCGTCTGAGTCTGGGAAGAGCCCTGGTTACCCACAGACACCAAAGGAAGATGTGTCTCAGGCAGTGTTCTGTGAGAGCCACGGTGAGCCCTGCTCCCAAAATCCCACTGTGGCAGAGGGCAGGACGTTGGTGTGAGGTGTGGAGGAGTGGATGGTTGCACACCGGACACTGCAGGAGGAATGTGGGAGGTCCTGCAGGTTGCCAAGCGTGGGAGTTGCTCAGGGCAGCTCCACAGGATAGGGAAGAATGTGGCTGGAGCTCTGTGATTTGCGAGCTGCCAGGAGGGAAGGGGAAGGATGAGGTGATTTGTGGAGAGATGGGATGATGGCACCGAGGGGTTCGTGTGTAGAATTCTGCCAGTGCAGTGGCAGGTACAGGCCAAGTCCTCCAGATGTGCTGTAAGGGCAGGGATGGGACGGCAGGGAGATGAGAGGTTGGGAGTGGTGGGTTCCCTCCTCCTGACGGCTTTGCAGTGGTGCAACACAAACCAAGACACAGAGAGTTGGGCTCTTGAGAGCCTCAACTCCATCTTGTGGGTCCTGTGGTCTGCTCAAGGCTTTGTGAGGGAAACCAGCCAAGCCACCAGTGGGGCTGGAGCTGATCCTTGTCCGAGAGCCGCTGCCTCTGCCAGGGTGCAGGGCCCAGCTGGTGGGGCTGGGCAGGAGCTGCAGCTGTGCTGGCTGGGATGAGGGGCTGAGCCTGCCCCAGGTCCCTAGAGGGGGGCAAGGAGAAGGACCTGGGTTTTCCCCTCCCTTGGAGGGAAGAGGGTCATGGCTTTGACACATCCACTCCCATCGGTTTCCTTTTCCTGGGAAAGTGTAGCTGCTCCTCCTGGGAGAGTATTTAGGCCTGGCTCACAGTCCAGTGTGGGGTGACACAAGGGCCTTTCCTGGGGTGCATGGCCTGCCGTGTGTCCCTGGGATGGCTGCTCTCACCAGACAAAGTCCCCAGCTCACTTCCGGCCCTGGTGACACCTTCCTGGCCTGCTGACATCCATGCCACAGCCGTTCCATGACACTGCCATTCCATGCCACTGCCATTCCATCCCATGGCCATTCCATCCCACTGCTGATCCATCCCGCTGCTGATCCATCCCGCTGCTGATCCATCCCGCTGCTGATCCATCCCGCTGCTGATCCATCCCGCTGCTGATCCATCCCGCTGCTGATCCATCCCGCTGCTGATCCATCCCGCTGCTGATCCATCCCGCTGCTGATCCATCCCGCTGCTGATCCATCCCGCTGCTGATCCATCCCGCTGCTGATCCATCCCGCTGCTGATCCATCCCGCTGCTGATCCATCCCGCTGCTGATCCATCCCGCTGCTGATCCATCCCGCTGCTGATCCATCCCGCTGCTGATCCATCCCGCTGCTGATCCATCCCGCTGCTGATCCATCCCGCTGCTGATCCATCCCGCTGCTGATCCATCCCGCTGCTGATCCATCCCGCTGCTGATCCATCCCGCTGCTGATCCATCCCGCTGCTGATCCATCCCGCTGCTGATCCATCCCGCTGCTGATCCATCCCGCTGCTGATCCATCCCGCTGCTGATCCATCCCGCTGCTGATCCATCCCGCTGCTGATCCATCCCGCTGCTGATCCATCCCGCTGCTGATCCATCCCGCTGCTGATCCATCCCGCTGCTGATCCATCCCGCTGCTGATCCATCCCGCTGCTGATCCATCCCGCTGCTGATCCATCCCGCTGCTGATCCATCCCGCTGCTGATCCATCCCGCTGCTGATCCATCCCGCTGCTGATCCATCCCGCTGCTGATCCATCCCGCTGCTGATCCATCCCGCTGCTGATCCATCCCGCTGCTGATCCATCCCGCTGCTGATCCATCCCGCTGCTGATCCATCCCGCTGCTGATCCATCCCGCTGCTGATCCATCCCGCTGCTGATCCATCCCGCTGCTGATCCATCCCGCTGCTGATCCATCCCGCTGCTGATCCATCCCGCTGCTGATCCATCCCGCTGCTGATCCATCCCGCTGCTGATCCATCCCGCTGCTGATCCATCCCGCTGCTGATCCATCCCGCTGCTGATCCATCCCGCTGCTGATCCATCCCGCTGCTGATCCATCCCGCTGCTGATCCATCCCGCTGCTGATCCATCCCGCTGCTGATCCATCCCGCTGCTGATCCATCCCGCTGCTGATCCATCCCGCTGCTGATCCATCCCGCTGCTGATCCATCCCGCTGCTGATCCATCCCGCTGCTGATCCATCCCGCTGCTGATCCATCCCGCTGCTGATCCATCCCACTGCTGATCCATCCCGCTGCCGGGCGCTCTGGGAAGGAGCGGGGTGGGTCTCTCACCACTCCACATGGCAGCGAGGCTGCGGGAGGGGGACAGGGACAGTGCCAGGTGGACTGTGCTGACCCCGGAGCAGAGAAGGCAGCCCGGCGCTGTTTCTGCCGAGCGGTGCCGTGCCAGGAGCGTTGTTGTAGCCCAGTGGAACGGCAGCAGCTGGAGCTGCTCTGAAATCACTCGGCCACACGAGCCCTGGTGGAACCCACGGCGCTTTTATCCCCCACATCCTGCAGCAGCACCAAGCTGCCAAACCTTTTGTCAGGCGGTCCGAGCGCACCCTCCAGAGGAGCCTGACCAGGGCTGGTTTGTCTGAACTCCGTGTTCAGGGGGCACACGGCCCATCCCTGCGCCCCGGGCTCCAGCTGCAGCCAGCTCGTGTCCGGGTGGTTGGGCAGGTGCAAACAGCTGCAGGAGCCCGTGCAGGTGTTTCTGTAGCACCCAGGGGTTTAGGAGGCCACCCCGTCCCACCCAGTGACCCTAACGCTGTTGGGTTTTCCCCCTCAGAGGATGGGATCGTGATCAAGACGGAGGAGGAGGAGGAGGAGGAGGAGGAGGAGGAGGATGACCCCGACACGCTGGAGCCGTGTGCCATGTTCTCGGGCCGCAGCGAGCCGCCGGCGTTCCCCGGCCACGAGGCCGGGCTGGGCTGCGAGGCGCAGTGCAGCTCCAAGGCGCAGCCCCGCAGCCTGGCCGCCCGCGTCAGGAAGGCGTCGGCCTGCGACAGGGACTCCGGGGACATGAAGCCGGCCGGCGGCCAGCAGCGGAACCGCACGCGGGAGAGACCCTACATCTGCCCCGAGTGCGGCAAGAGCTTCATGCTCAAGATCAACTTCATGATCCACCAGCGCAACCACCTCAAGGAAGGGCCCTACGAGTGCCACGAGTGCGACCTCAGCTTCCGCAACAAGCAGCAGTTCCTGCTGCACCAGCGCAGCCACACGCGCCGCGGCGTGGGGGTCCCGCGGCGCCCCGAGCACGGCCTCAAGCCCCCGGCGCGGCCGCCGCCCCCGGGGAAGCCGTACAAGTGCTCCGAGTGCGAGAGCAGCTTCAGCCACAAGTCGAGCCTCAGCAAACACCAGATCACCCACGTCGGGGAGCGGCCCTTCACCTGCGGCGAGTGCCGGAGGAGCTTCCGCCTGCAGATCAGCCTGCTCATGCACCAGAGGATCCACGCCGGCAAGAACGAGATGGCCTTCCTGTGCCCCCAGTGCGGCAAGAACTTCACCCGGCCCTCCCACCTGCTGCGGCACCAGCGGACTCACACCGGCGAGCGGCCCTACCAGTGCAGCCAGTGCGAGAAGACCTTCAGCGAGAAGTCCAAGCTCACCAACCATTACCGCATCCACACGCGGGAGCGCCCGCACGCCTGCGCCGTCTGCGGGAAGGGCTTCATCCGCAAGCACCACCTCCTGGAGCACCAGCGCACCCACACGGGCGAGCGGCCCTACCACTGCAGCGAGTGTGGCAAGAACTTCACGCAGAAGCATCACCTCCTGGAGCACCAGCGGGCGCACACCGGCGAGCGGCCCTACCCCTGCACCGAGTGCACCAAGTGCTTCCGCTACAAGCAGTCGCTCAAGTACCACCTGAGGACGCACATGGGAGAGTGAGGGGCTGCCGAGGCTTCCTCTCCCTCCCTCCCTCCATCCCTCCCTTCCTCCTCGTCCTCCTGCTCCTCCACTGATCTCTCCCACCCTCCCTCCATCCATCTCCCCCCACCCCGGCTCAGGGCATGGACATCAAGGAAGCTTTGTGTGGTAGCGCCGCTGGTCTGGTGGAGACTCGGCTGATTGGAAATAAATTAATGAATTAAAGCAAGCAACGCGCGGCAAAATTAAAAGATTATATATATATAAAATTAACAGAAGCAGCTGATTTAGGGGGAATCCTCACCAACAAGCAAACAAACCACCAACAAAAGAAACCTGTACACAGGGTGTTTTGCCGGAGTAGGACTCGTAACTGCTTTTTAAATCTACTGTTTCGGTTTTTTTTAATAAATGTGGAGGAACTTTTTATTTGATAAGCAACCCTAGGATGGGCAAGATTTTATTTTTGGTTTTGTTTTTTGTTTGTTTGGGGGTTTTTTTGTTTTTGGGTTTTTGGGTTTTTGGTTTTTTTTTTGTTAACTGCTCTGTAGGCTGATTCTGGCACAGTCACTTTTTGTCCAGGAGCTCTGTGGAGGCGCTGCCTCATCCGGGCTGGATGTGATGCGACAGGAGGAGCTCCAGCCGGGGGGGAGGTGAGTAATTAACAAGTGCAGCTGATGAGGAAGTTCTTCGTGTGTCTAGATTGGAAGCGCTGATAGGTGCCTGCCCGGCTCGCGGGGCTGTGATGCACTCCTGAATTATACAATAGAATAAAATTCTAGTTGCAGTAAAAGACCCTTTTTCTGGTAGGACCCCTCCACAAGGCTCCTCCAAACACCCATTCCTAGCGCTCAGTCCTCCTGCTGGGGGCTGGCACTGCTGCCACCGAGGGCATCGGGGTGCTGTGGGTCTGCCCACGGGGTGCTGCGGGGTCACCAGGGACTGAGAGCAAGACCTGGTTGTGTTTAACTGCTCTGCTGTCCTTGAGCCGCTGCTGCTGCCGGTGGCGGGAGCGGCAGGATCCCTGCCCGGGGGAGGAGCAGCTGCAGGCTGGCTCCAAGGAAAGCCCTCCCTGCTCCTGGGGTGGGTGGGACACGATCCATCTCCCTGCTGTTGCTTTGGGCTCCTGTTTGTACCAGCTCGGTTCCCGGGGATCCCAGCTTGTCCTGCCTGCAGGTCCTGAGGATGGGCTGTGGCTGGGTGAGATCCATCCCAAGGGCTGGGCCAGGGCTGGGGTGGTGGCATCAGCTGGGGTGGTGACACCAGCTGGGGCTGGGGCAGTGGCACCAGCTGGGGCTGGGGTGGTGGCATCAGCTGGGGCTGGGGCGGTGGCATCAGCTGGGGCTGGGCTGGTGGCATCAGCTGGGGCTGGGCTGGTGGCATCAGCTCCCCAGAGCACACCGGGCTCCTTCCCGGTGCTGTCAGATCTCATGTTGGACAGTGGCATCAATAAACAGAGAGATGGTGGGAGAAGTTGTCAGGACCTGTTAATGCCTCTGCAGAACCAAAGTCCTCATCCAGGACTTTGCTGGTGCATGAACCCCTCCTAAGTTGGGATTTATGGCCTCTTCTGTGCTAGAAAGTGCCAGAGGGCAGCACAGCCATGTGGAGCTGCTGAGAGCCACCAGATGGTCACTGCTGTGGGTGGCAGCATTTTGGGGATGCCAGGGCAGGCTCCTGCCAAGGTTCCTGCCTTCCCACTGCTGGGGTGGTGCCTGCAACTCCCTGGAAGAAGTTTGGGGTTTCAGGTCAGGGTGCGCTGTCTGACAGGAGTTGACACTTCCATCTCTGGAAATTGGCTGGGCTGGACAAGGCTTTGAGCAACCTGGGATGTGGAAGGTGTTCTTGCCCTTTCAGGGAGGTGGAACAAGATGAGCTTTGAGGTCCCTTCCCACACAAACCATTCTGGGATTCCATGAAAAGTGCTGTGGTGGGGCTGATGTCCTGGGAGGGAGGTGTGGGGGCAGGACAGGAGGGCCTGGCTGCAGCCCTGTGTCCCTCAGCAGCCTCCCTGCATCCCCCTCACCAGGACTAAATGCAATTATGGGGAAAAAGGAAATGGAAAGCAGAACTGATTCTGCTTCTCAGCGGCTCTTGTCCGTCACACTGGCAGCAACATCGACCTGGCTGAATCCTTTTTTCTTCCCTAAAAATGGATGAATTCAGCTTTTTACTGGCAAAAAAAAAAAAAAAGCTGAGGTGCCTGTACTAGCCTGGCTGCCCCCCCGCAGTGCCAGGACCTTGGTGTGGCCAGGCTGGCAGTGCCCCCGCTCTGCTCTGTGTCACTGGGCCCCACACAGCAACTCCTGCCCCTCGTGCTGCTCCTCACCCGCCTCACACGAATGTAACAGCCTCGGTCACTGGACACTGCCAGGATTTAACAACATCCTGGTGACCTTCAGCAGCTCAAATGTCACCAATCTGTCTGCAGAGACAGCTCCCGTGCCAGTGGGACAACACGGCCCTGAGTGGAGGTGGCAGGGACTCTGAAAACCACAGTGGTGACAACAGCATTGTCCCATGGTAGGACACTGACTCGACGGCTCCTGTCCCTGCAGCCTGGGCTGGTGACACTCGCTCAGCCTTCCCTGGCCTGGGGTGCTGGAAGAACTGGACACAGATGCACCCAGAAAGCAGCTCCAGGAACAGGGGACAAGCAGGAGCCACCACTGTCCCCACCTGGGTGTGAGATGGGCAGTGTATGCCCGGACAACTCCCCAGAGGTTCCAGATGAGTGGGGACATCGGGCTGTCACCCCGGGGTGCTGCAGGGACAGTGGGCAGGGGGCTGGAAGCACCATCATGACCTGTCACAGCTGCTGGCCCGGGGCCTGGGACCCACCGGGGCAGGGAAGCTGGCAGTGGGGTGGCAGGGACGCTCAGCAGGGCACGGCCATGGCAGGGCAGTAACTGCCTGGAGAGGGATTTGTTCGACTGCTTTATCATGTCAGGGGGTGCATGGTGCCCCCAAAACAGCCCTTGGGCCCCAGCTGGCAGCACATGAGGGTGGAGGAGGTTTGGGCACGCTCTGGCACTGAGCCCACGGCAGCAGCACAGAAGGGACAGTGCGGACCCACAGCAGGAGGAGAAGCACGAGGCAGCTCGAGGGGCTCTGCTTCCCCCAGTGCTGCTGCTGCTCTCCGGGTGTTTTGAAGCTGGAGTGAGAGTGAGGGAGGCACTGGGAGTGGCCATGGGGTGCAGGGATGGAGGCTGGAGCCCTCCTGCCCAGGAGCACCCAGGTTTTGGGGGGATTTCAGGCGAGCAGGCCGGGGCTGGCAGCGCAGGGAGGCAGCACAGGATTACCCTCGGCTCCCGCACGGCGCAGCTGCCGCCCCGACACAATCCCTTCAAACTGCATTAACCCAGCCCAGCCAGAGCCAGGCCCCGGGAGGGATCCCAGCACAAGGCCTGGGGAAGGGATTCCTGCTCACCAGCTCTGACTGGCCGCCGGACGTGTTCCAGGTTATTAATGATTAAATTAATTTAAGCATCCCGGGCATCCGCGGGCGCTGGCAGCACCGTGCTGGAGCTGTGCCCCGGGGAAAGGCTGGGATCAAGGCTCACGCTCACACTCACACTCACACTCACACTCACTCCAGCCCTGCCCTTCTGCAGCCACTGCTGCATCCCTGCTTGCGTGGGCTGCCCACGGCCTCGTGTGTGCACACATGGGCACACGCAGCACACACAGCGGCCCCGTGCCCGTGTCCCCCCGGGGTTCTCCTGCTCGTTCCTCCCCTGCTTGCACACACAGACACACACACAGACACAGACACGCATGTGTGTATTGGGAGATCCAGGCACAGGGAGAGACAGGGACACTCCCACACTGTCTTGGTTTGAAAAGACAGGTGTCTGCTAAGGATTGCAGGAGCCTCCCTCGAAATGGAAAATGCAAACCCTCTCCCTCTGAATTATTATAATTTTGAATTTAAGGGGCTCTCAGGCAAAGATATGGGGATAGGAATAACAGTTCTTTACTAGGAAAATTAAAATAAAAAATGCAGCAGTACAAACAAAACCAAACCACTGACAGAGTCAGGATACAACCTGACACCCTGTTGGTCAGCGTGTTGGCAGCACCCCAATTCAGTGGTGACAAATGTGGCTCTGTTGGAGCAGAGATGATCCTGTAGAAGGGTGGAGTTTCCTCTGAAGGTGCAGTGGTGCTGAGATGGGTCTGGTTCCTCTGGGAATGCCGTGCACACAGGCTGTGCTGGAGTTCTGAATCCCAGGTGTTATCCAGGCAGGAATGCTGGGCTCCTCCTGCTGGGTGGAGCATCCCCTCATGGGATGATGGAATTTTATCAGCCCTGCAGTGAGACTCGATGGCCCATGGACAGAGGATCCCCCTGGAGGGAGGATGGGTCCTGGAAGAGATAAAGAACACTGCCCTAGTTGGTTTTAACAGCTGCCCCATTAACAGAGGATATCCCCCCCTCCCGGGGAGGAGATAAAGAACACTGCTCCACCTGATTTCAACAGATGGTGATAAAATATATATTTCTGGTTACATCTTGCATTGCAACCTAAGACACAGGCACGCACACACAGAGGCACACGTATAGACACACATGTAGTGACATGGATGTACACTGGCAGGCAAGCACGTGTGTGTAATGACATGGATGCACATAGACACACAGACACAGACACAGACACAGACACATACACACACACACACCCCCACTCACACCCCCAGCCCATTCCCGGCCCCGCAGCGCCGCCCGCCCCCGCCGCGGCCCGCCCCATCCCGTCCATTACCGGCCCTTCCCATCCCTTTCCGTCCGTCGCGGCCATGGCTGAAGGGATGCCGGGTGTGTGCGAGGAGCTGGCGGCCGACACCAGCTGCCCGATGTGCCTGGATTTGTTGGCGCAGCCCGTGCTCGTGGCGTGCGGGCACAGCTCCTGCCCGCAGTGCCTGGCGCTCATGCGGGGGGACCCCCCGGCTGCCCGCAGTGCCTGGCCACGCTGGAGCCGCCTCGCCGCGGTGCCCCCAGCACAAACAGGTGCTGTGGCTGTTCTGCCGCCCCGCTCTGCCGGGAAGGGCCCGGGCGCCGCCAGCACCGTGTCCGGCCCGCCCAAGAGGCCGCCCGGGAGCTGCGGGTGCGGGGCGGCACCGCGAGAGGGGCCGGGGGCTTGGGGAGGGGCTGGGTGACTTCGCTGCCCGCGGTGGGCTGGCCGAGGGGCACAGATCGGGGACCCCTCCGGCCGCAGGTTGGGATCCCCTCCACGGATGGGCTGGGGCCCCTCCAGGGACAGGCAGGGGTCCCCTCTGGGCACAGGTTAGTGTTCTGTCTGGGAACACGGCTGGGGTCCCTTCAAGGACAGTCTGGGGTCTGCTCTGGGCTGGGAACACATCTGGGGTCCCTTCAAGGACAGTCTGGGGTCTGCTCTGGGCTGGGAACACATCTGGGGTCCCTTCAAGGACAGTCTGGGGTCTGCTCTGGGCTGGGAACACATCTGGGGTCCCTTCAAGGACAGTCTGGGGTCTGCTCTGGGCATGAGTTCCTCTGGGTATGGGTCTGGGTCCCCTCCTTGCATGGGTGGGTCTCCTCTGAGCATGGTCTGGGCTTCACTCAGGGCGCTGCTCTGGTTCCCCTCCACACACAGGTTAGGGTGTGTCCCTGTCCAGCCACGGATTTGGGGCCTCAGCCAGCTGCAGGCTGGGGTTCCTGTCTGGGTACCCGTGTGGGGTCCTGTATCCCACCCTGCTGGGGCTGCTGGTTCTCCCATCACCCGGCCCCAGGTCCCTCTCACTGCTCACCCCTCTGTGTCCCCATGTGATCCCTTGTGCCCCAGATGTCCCCAGCCAGGGTTTCTCCCCCACAATGCAGGCTGGGGTCTCGGCTCACTGAAACACAGGAGATGATTCACTGCATGAGGAGTTTTTTAATACTCCAGCAAATTTATGGAGCATGTCTAAGTCACTGCTACTGTCACTGCAAACCTCTTCCCAGAAATCCCACTTCCAAGGTAGAAAGTTGTTCTTTCTAATTAAAAAACAATTATAAAAAACCAAAACCAAAACCAACAAACCCAAACCACAAACTCCAGGGTTTCCACATGAAGTTATTTCAGAAATGTTTCTAGCCATAAGAGCTGTGGATGGGGATCTCCCCAGCCTGACTAAAGTGAGTTTGGAGAGGTGGGTGCTGTCTCTGAGCTCAAAACCCACTCCCAGGCACTCAAGGGTCACTCCCAGTGACTCCCCAGACTGGGATTGTGCCCACAGGGTGACATCATCTCACTCCTGCTAATGTCACTCCAAAATTACCTAAAATGCCTTCTTTTAATCCCTGCCCCAGGAGACACTCCAGAGCAACCTGCTTTTTCTACAAGAATAGAAGGAAAAATTGAAGCCCAAAGAAGACAAGAAAAGTGTTGCAACAGACCTGTTGGTGTGTGTTCCTCTCCATGCCCCACACTGCTCACCCACTTGGCTCCCCAGAAATGTCTCATCTTTCCCCATATATATTTATCTCCTAGTCCATGACAACGTTCTTTTCTCTCTCCCTCTGCCCATCTCTTATGGCCTCCTTGGGCCCATCAAACTCCAAACTTGCCGCCCTTCTCTCTGTTCTTCCCAGTACGTTCTTTTCCTGTCCAAAACCTGTGGTCCCCTTCTGGGTGACCCTCACCCCCTCCCTGCAGCAGCCGTGTCCCTGCAGCGGCAGCGGGAGGCTGGGCGGGCTCAGGGCCTTGCAGATGACGGTGATGTCAGAGTCACTGCCTGTGCCCGAGACCTTTGCAGATCTGCAGCAGTTCCTGAAGGAGCAGAAGAAGATCCTGCTGGGCCAGCTCAATCAGGTGTCCAAGAAGCTTGGCAAGAAGTGGGGTGAACACAACTCCGGGGTTTCGGAGAGGGAGTCGCTGCTGGACACGGTGATTGCGGAGATCGAGGAGAAGCAGGACCAGCCGGTGGTCGAGTTCCTCGTGGTGAGGCTGCATCCCCCACTGGGTGCTGTGACCCCTGGTGGGGCTGGGGACACCCAGCTGGCACCCTCCACATCCCCGTGCAGCCCGGGGGCCACACTGTGGCACTGTGCTCTGCCCGCTGGGGGTCGGGGCCCTGAGGGAAGGGAGGGTTGGGATGAGGTGTGGGGTGACCCCCAGCCCCCTTAACCTGCTTCACACAGCTGGGCAGCCACTGTAGCTCCCTGCCCCTCAGCAGTGCCAGAGCTCACCTGTGTTTTTTCTTTTCCAGGATGTTGGCAAAATCCAGAGCAGGTGTGAAACAGGCTTGGTGTCCCTCTCCTGCTGCGCAGCTCCTTTGGGCAGAGGTTTGGGAGCACTACAGGAGCCAGGAGGGAGGTGGTTTGCCCCACTGAGTATTTGGGATTTCATGTGATGTTACCAGGAACCAGAGGCCATTGCACTCCTCCTAAAGATGGGGTTCCTATGCTGATAGCTGGACACAGCTCCCCTGGGTTCTGTGGCTGCAGGGATTTCCCTGTTTTCCTCCTGGCCCTGGCTGGTGGCTGGGCTCAGAGCTCCTCTCCCTGTTGTTCTTCTTAGCTGTGAGGCAGCCAAGGCCCCAGTCCCAGAGCTGGTTTTCCTGGAGCTGCAGAGGAATGTCGAGAACCTCTCTGAGATGAGCCATGGTCATCTGAGATGAGGTCATGGACATGGTGGCCAAATTCAAAGGTAAAGCTCTGCTGGCTCCATGCTGTGCTTCCCCTGCGCTTGGCTGGCAGTGGGAAATCCTCACTGCCTGCGGCTCAGGAGCAAAACACCTGCTCCAAATGGGAACCATCCCCGAGATGGGCTTTGCTGGGGCTCCACATCTGGCTTGCTGTCCTGATGGGGAGCAGGAAAGGTGCCACAGGAGAGATACTCATGCATCTTCCTTTCCTTCTTCCAGTGAACCTGCACAGCGTGATAGACGGGGACAGGGGTAAGTTTCTGGAGCAGATGAGCACAACTGAGGGGGAAAACCTTTCCAGGATGAATTTCCTCATGTCCTTGGTGCAGAGATGTGGTGCAGGCTCACACCACATCCAAACCCAGCATCTGTCTAGAACTGAGTCCTATTGTTTTGACTAGGCCTGCTATAAAAATCCAGGTCTGTCCTCGTGCCAGGCAGCACCAGGGATGCTGTCCTGTGACACCAGGCGAGGGCCGGCACAGCAGGAGGCTGTGTCAGGCAGTGCCCACTTAAGCAGAGGGGCTGTACATGTTTTAGCTGGCATTGAGGCATGATCAGAAGTGCTTTTGCAGGTGCTCAAGGCCCACATGATGCAGCATCGCTGGGCTGAGGTCTGGCTGGCACCATTTGTGCTGAGGCCGCTCCCCACTCTCTCAGTTTTTGGGGTGATGCACTTGAGCACAGGACAGTCATGCCTCAGTTTCCCCCTGCAGTCCCCGGAGGATTGGGTTTAGCAGAGGGTCTGGGGTGGTGACACTGCACGGTGACACCTGTGTGGCCTTGTGGGATGGCCACGGGATGGCAGCAGAACATCCCTCACGGATGGGCAGCTCCAGCTCTGGAGCGAGGTTGCCTGGTTGCTCAGCAGAGGATTCTGAGCTGCTTTTCCCTTAGATGAGCACTTGTCACAGGAGCAGGGACTGGCCTGACCCCTCTCCTGCCTTGCAGCAGTGCCTCCTCACACCCATGGGATACAGTGCTCCCCACAGGCAGCAATATCCAACAGATCTGGGAGCAGATTTAGCAAAGCCCATTGTGTCTGTCCCCTGCATGTGGGGACACTGCCTGACACAACACTTTTCACCCTGGGGTCCCAGCGTGGGGACAATAAGGGTCCTGTGTCCCATGCCACCCGAGGGGGCTGCAGGAGTGCCCGTTGTGCTCCCAGGACACGTCCCAGCCCCGTGGTGCAGGGTGGAGAGGTGCTGCTTCTTTTCTCAGCGATGTTTCTGTCATCCATTAGAGAAGGTGACGCTGGACCCAGAGACAGCGCATACTTTCCTGATGGTCTTTCAGGACCACAAAGACATCCAGCCTGGACATGGAAAACAAAACCTCCCTCTCATCTCCAAGAGCTTCATGACCAGCATCAGTGTCCTGGGCTCCCAGGGGTTCACGTCTGGGAGGCATTACTGGGAGGTGGAGGTTGGGGAAGGGGACGGCTGGGCCGTGGGGGTGGCCCTGGAGTCCGTGCCAAGGAAGGACTTGCCCAGCCTCATCGAATCTGGGAAGATCTGGGCCCTGAAACTGGGAAATTCTGGGCCCAGAACAGGACGGCCAGTGCAGAAGAGTCCACATGTCCCATGAACTGCTGGCACTCAGGGGAAAGCTCCAGAGAATCAGGGTCCACCTGGACTACAAAGCAGGCCAAGTGACCTTCTACAATGCAAAGAACATGTTGCAGATCTTGCAGTTTGAGGCTACCTTCACTGAGAAAGTCTTCCCATATTTTTGGGCCTTGACAAGAGGCCCTACAACCCTACAATTGATTGTCTTGTCAAGAGAATCCGGCTGAGTGACTGATAGGGTTGGATGGCTGCTGGGCACCTGCCCGTGCCCGTGGCTAGCTGTGGAGGGAGGAGGTGTGGGAATGACACGGCATCACGCTGCACTCATACTGCAGCTCTGCCTGGGCTGGATCCCCTCTGCAGTTTTCTGCATCTCCTCCTGCTAAGTCCTTTGGAGCATTAAAGAAGTGCTGTCCTGCCTGAGGGTGTCTGCGTGCCAGTATCCTGGTTAGATCGCACGGTGATGGTGTCCTACCTCTCCCTGTGGGTACTGGGGCCATATAATAATCGGGAGGGAGGAGGGAAGGGGCTCTGATTGTCCATGCCAGCCTTTGGCAGCACTGCATGGTTTGTTGCAGCTGTGCTGTGCTGTGCTGTGCTGTGCTGTGCTGTGCTGTGCTGTGCTGTGCTGGAGGATGCAGCCACCCTGCACACAGGAAGTCAGGCTGGAGGCACGAGCTGATAATAGCGGTGATAACTGCTCAAAGATTTGTAAAAAGGAAGATGTTCAGGGAGGGAGAGCAGGAGTGAGGGCATAACTGGAAGCAGGAGCCAGGGGTGTGATGGGGATCTCTGGGATCCGCGAGGCTCAGGGAAGGAGCGAACACTGTCTAATCCACGAACCGGAAGCATTGTGTGACTGCCGGGTGGCAGGGCCCAGGCAGAGGGACACAGATTGCGGGTCATGTCCTGGAGATCCCCTGGATCCAAAGGGATCAGCTGGAGACAGCAGCCTCCAGAACCACCGGAGAGACATGGCAGAGTGTCTGCCAGGGACTGGACAGCACAGATCTGCCAACCCTGAGCTGAGGAGAAGCTGCATGTCCTAAAGAGTTTATGTGGAGTACAAGTGGGGGCCTGTCAAATCTCCCTTTTCCCGCTCGTTGCTCCGTGAACCCCATCCTGGTGTTGCAGGGATGTGCACCGCCTTATTTCCCCAGCCATCACCAAACGCCTCATGAAGTGGCTTGTGTTCTCATAGAGAGCTCATTTGATGAGAAATGATGTGGCAAGGGCTCTTTGTCTCAGCGAGGCCGTGTTATCTGCTGCGTTTGTGCCTTTTTTCCTTCATCTTCCCCATTTTCCCCTCACGCCCAGGTTAAAGGGAGACGGCCAGAAACATGGCGGCAAAGCAGTGCCGCCGTGAGGCGGGAACTACATTCCCCAGCATGCAACGCAGAGAACGCTACGCGGTGCGCCTGGTAAGAATGCTGGGAAATGTAGTCCTCCCCGCGCTGGCGCGCATCCCCCCCCACCCCGGCTTCCGCGCTTTCCTATTGGTCCAGAGCGACGCCAAGCAACCGCCATGGGCGGGGCCCGGCAGCGGCGCCGCCGTTCCTACTGGCCGGGGCGCGCGCGGTGGGAGGGGAGGTTTGAAAAAAAACAACCCGCCCCCCGCGGGACGCCACGCGCTGATTGGCTGAGCCGCGGTTTGGCGCCAGCTTCGGAGCGGGCGACGGGTACCGGTTCGGGCCAAAACGCTGCGGCGGCCGCGCTGACGGCAGGGACGGGACGGCTGCTCTTCCAATTCCCATTCCCACTCCAATGGATCCCATCCCGAGCGCTTCCCATCGCCGCCGCCTCCTTCTTCTCTCGCCGGCGTCCCCCGCTTCGCCCGCCGTGGTTAAGGCGCTCTTTCAGGATGAGCTTTCGCCTGTCTCCGATCTCCGCCTGACCATGGAGCAGCTGGGGCGCGGGTGAGTCGGGGCGCGGGGCCCTGCGAGCGCTGGGCTCGGGCACCCCTCTTTTTCTCGCCTCTGTCGTGAGCCCCCCAAAAAACGAGGTTTGGAGGGCTTATGCCCCTCTTCTTCCTCCCGTACCAAGGGAGCCCCCTTCCTCCTCTCCCTCACCCCTAGGAGCCCTCCAGGGCACTTTGTCCCCCCTCCAGGGCGTTTTGCCCCCTTTCCAAGACGTTTTCTTTCTCCCTCCCGGACCCGAAGCGAGGCCTAGGGGGGCTCCCCCATATATAAAAAGCCCCAAGGCCTCCAGGAGTCGTTTTCCTTCCGTTCTGTCCACCCCCGTAATTCCCTCCCGCGCTGTGGAGCCTTATGGAATTCCCGCCCCCACCAAAAAAAAAAAAAAATTAAAAAAAAAAAAAAATTAAAAAAAAAAAAAAATTAAAAAAAAAAAAAAATTAAAAAAAAAAAAAAATTAAAAAAAAAAAAATCCCAAAGCCCTGGGATGTCTTTATTCCCCCTCTCAAGCCCCAGGGATGTCTTTTAACACCCCCCTTCCCCAGACCCTCCGGAGTGTCTTTACTCCCTCATTTCCTTCCCTGTTCCCCCCTCCTTCCAGAAGTAAGGCCTCGGGGTGCTCGTCTACCCTCACCCCCTAAAAAACCAGCGAGGCCTCGTGGATCCCTCCTTTTCCTTTCCCCCCACCCCCCAATGGAGGCCTTGGGGGTCTCTTCATCCCTTTCTCCCCGCAGCAATGAGGCACTGAGGGCTCATCCTGCTTCCCCTCCTTGCAGGCCCCCTCCCCACACCTAAAGCCGAGGCCTGCAGCACCTCTTCCCCCAACCCTTGCCCCAAAACCGCGGCCTCCCGGAGCTGTTTCTTCTCCCCACGCCCACCCACGAGGCCTCAGTTTTATCCCTCCCACCTTGCAAACTTCCAGGAGTCCCTTAGGGTCCCCCACCCCTTCGGTGATGCGTCCCCTGTGTTCTCTCCTCCTGCCCCCATCCCACATGGATCCACGCTCTGGGACACCTTCCCCCTGCCCTGGTTCTGCTCCGGGCATCCATCTCCCTCCTGAGCCCTTCCTTGGGCTTCCCTCTCTCCCACAAATACCTTTGTGTCCCTTCCATGTCCTTCCTGCCTTCCCTGTTCCATCCCAGCCCTGTTCCTGCCTCCTCGTCCTCCTCTCTGTTCTGTCTCCCAAGTGCCAGGTGCTGCAGTCCCTGCAGCTCCTCCTGTTGCCATAACTCCAGCCACAGCTGCTCCATTTTCCTGCTCTCTGAACTCCTCTAATCCCATTGTTCCCACAGTTTCTCCCTTGTGTGGCTCCTGTTTTGTCCCGGCCCACTCAGGTCTCAATGACCCCCCTGGGTTTTGTTTGGTGATTCTCTGTCATTCTCATTTCTGCAACCATCTGCTTTATGGTTCTGCCCTCCTTCAGATTCCTGGGATTTCTGCAAACCATTGGCAGTGCCCCCCATGAAAATTATTCAGCCCTTAAATTTTGCAGCCCTGGCTACATTTCTTTTCAATTAACCACGTGCTGGAGCCTCACTTAAGTAGCTTTTCCCTTATATATGTGAGACTCCATATGTTTTTCTTCTCTCTCAGCACTGAGGTTTAGCAGATAAAACAAAATTTGGGAGGTAACTATCAATCAAAATGGATTTGAATTAGAAATCTGGCAATTTTCTCTATGCAAAACCTGAATTAAAGGAGTGGCTGCCAAAGAGAGGGTTGCAGTTCCAGGAAGGATAACTGGGCTCTGGTAGAAATCCAGATGCCCACCTGTGCTGTACCTACCTGCAGTGTTGTATTTCTTTTCTTGCTTTTAAAGCAAATCCCAAATTTCCTTTCCAGGCAGCATGAAAACCTGGACCAAGACATGGGAACCAAAACTGGATTACAGAGATCAGCGTCTTCGGAGTCCACAGACTCAGGTAGGGCTTCCTCAATGCAGAAATAATGGTTAGGAATTGGAAAGCAATGCACTTTTACATGGCTCCCAGGGTTTGGAGAGAGAACTATCCCTGCCTGCAGCCCCCTCTCATTCCTGTGCTCTTGACAGAGGGGAGGCAGGTGGAAAATCCCTGAGGAAGCCTCTGCAGCTCATGGTTTGGGCTGGGGATGTTTTGGGGTTTTTTTTTTTTTTTTTTTTTTGTTTTGTTTTGTTTTGTTTTTTGCTTTAATTAACATTAGGACTGTGAGCAGTAGGAAGGGAAAACAAATCCTCACTGTGTTTTCTCTGTTTAAACCCAAACTGTGGCAGTGAGTGGCTCTGCCCTGTGTTTTCCTGTTGCCAAGAGCTGGCTGATGATCTGAAACCCCCTCAGTTTGGTACTTCCTGGGAGGATTTCCTGTTTTTCACACGAGATGTTTTATCAGTGAAAATGAAATAAGCTCTCACCCCATAACTTGTTGATTCCCTCCAGTGCTTCATTGCTCCAGCTCAGGGAAATCACTGATTTCCAGCTGGACTTATGCCCCCTTTTGTGGGCATTTTCAGCCTAAAAAAGAACTTTATGAAGTGCTAAAGCACAGGTACAGCTCACAAACCACAGAGCAGGACAGAGCAACCAGCCTTGCTAAATCCTCACTTTGTGTGGCTCCTCAGCAATCCGTGTTGGAGTGACTTTGGATGTGTCTGTGCTGAAATGCTGTGGGGCTATAGAGCTGTGCTTGGTTTGTGCTTCTCAAGTGCTTCCTGTTAATTCCAGGACATTCAGAAGGGCTTTTTGACTGCTTATTTTTTTGGAATGAGCCCAAAATTTCTTCTTAGGCTGAGGTGTAACTAAAAACATGGTTAAAAAACCCCACAAACCTAAAGGACTAAATTATTTATTAAGGTGTGTGGTGGATAAACAGAGTATTCCATGGTGAGTGCCAGCACTCTGTTCCATGTGACAGCCCAGGCAGGGCTCGGGGGGCTGTTGTTAATTTTCCCTGGTTTTCCCCAAGCACTGGCACTGGATGATCCACAGCCAAAGCCCACGGTGGGGAGTGGCTGTAACTCCTCTTACTTACTCTGCACCGAGGTGAGGCTGCAGATGGGACTTCCCACATGAATTTCCTGGGTCTTTCTGTGGAAACCTGTGGCAGTGTGTGATAATCCTTGGCTATAAATCAGTGGGAAATCTGTCTCTCCCCTGCAGGTTTGGCTTTGGATTCTCCCGGCCCTGCGACCTCACACGACACCATGGAGGACACGTGAGTAGCCCGTGTTAAACCTGGCTCATTAACAACCCTGGGCTAACGAGGCCTGCTGAGGCCTTTCCTCTGCTGGCACGTGTGCACTGGGGCTTCCCTGCTGCACCTCTCCATGTGCTCCACAGCTGGAATGCTGGGACTGGCCCTGCCCAGGGCTCTGAAGTGCTGCCTCTGGGCAGGGTGTTGTGCCAACCTCATGGCACTGGCACCTCCCTGCAGGCTGGGGCTGCACCAAGGTCTGGCTAAACTGCATTTTTTTAACATTAGATTTAAGTCTGTGCCTTAAGAACCACAGAATCACTTAATTTGGGAAAGACTTCTATGACCTTCAAGTCCAACTTTTGATCTTTTGCTTTTAGGTTTGAGAAAGCAATCAAATCCAGCAGGCTGAAGTAAGTATAATTCTATTTTAAATTCTTCCTTGATGTTTCTTTTAGATTATGGAATTTGGGGGTGATTTCTATTCACGTCACTGCCTTTTAAAGCAAAATGTTGAAATAAATTTTGGTTCTTTTTTGTCGTAGCCTTCGAATCCCTTTCAGAAGAATCCATTCCCTGCCAGTAAGTGAGAGTGGGATTTATGTTTTATACTTGTTAAAGGATTTAGCATGGTTTTGGTGGAATAGATTTAGTTGAATACTTGTTAATTTTCTGGCTTCAACACCAGCTGCTGGGGTGCTTAATGTCAAAATTGCAGTTTGTAAATTCCCAATCTCACTTAATTTAGTGTGAAATTTCCGTGATGTGGCTCCATCACTGGTGCACTCTGAAGCATTTTGGTCCCTGCACCAAGATGTCAGCAGAGGATTCCTGCACAGGGTGTGCAAAATTTGTAGTCAGAGACTTTCCAGTCTTTATTAACCCCTTTAGTACTTGTGCAAGGACTGATGCACAGTCCTGAACTGTGCCTTGTGTGTTGTAGCAAAGCCTGCTGGGCTCCAGCCCTGCTCTGAAGAGAAACCACTCTGACTCTCTGGACACTGATGCTTTGCAGCCTTTGGAACAGGATGAAAATAAGGAAAATGTAAGTGCTGGTTCCTGTTGCCTGTGATGATCCCAGTGGGAGGGGTGGGACAGCTGGATTAGCACATCCCTGCACAGGGAATGTGATGGGAAAGGCTTCAATTACTCCCTGCCAGGCTCTTCTTCAGGCACAACCAACTTTAGCTCAGTTTTTCTGAAGGGAACTTGCAGCTCTGATTAGAGTGGCTGCACACTGTTGGGAGGTTAATGAAATTTGGGAAGACTTTGTCCAGTAGTGCCTTCGTGCCACTGACCCTGGCTCCTTTCTGGCTGTGGCAAAGGAAAATCTATTCCCACTGCTTGCTCTGGACAAGAGCTGCCTCCAGAAGGGATTTGGGGAGGTCACTCCCTCACTTCCCACTGCTGCCATGGGGAGCCCTGGTTCCTCTTGGGTTCAGTGTCCTGGGTCTGCCCTGGCTGCTGGGAATCCTGTGGGGAATGAGGGCTCAGGACACAGCCTTGGCTGCCTCCAAGAGTGATTTATTCTGCAGAGAATTGACTGGCAGAAATAGAAAAGCCCTGAAGCCTGTAGGTGATGCCAAGAGTATAAATGCTGGATTATGTTAGATGAAAGAAACACTCCTGTAACATCTTTAATTTGAAAATATTCACCTTCAGACTATTCCTGTTGGCAGCAGGGAGCTTAAATCCAAAATGTCAGGCAGTTTAGAAAAAATGAAAATATAAAAGGATCCAAGCAACTTAACACAGTTTGTAATTTTGGTAAAATGATAATTTTGCTGTTTTTTATTTCAGGAATCATTTGAGTTTAAGAAGCCAACCAAACCAGCTTCTCGAGCCTTCCGTGATGGAAGGGGTGTTCCTGCAGCAAGGCAGAATTCATCTCCAGCTCAGGTAGTTGGTTCTTTTCAACTAATTCTCACCTAATTCTCTGGGACCAAACTAACTATAACTAAAGTGATGATGTCAGTGCCAAATAGAAAAACTTATTTATCTGCCAGATAAGAAAAATCTCACCTTTGGCTCATGGGGTGCTCATGAGAAATTTGAAAGAGTGTTCTGGGAGAGATGAGTCAGCACAGAGCTGAGGTTGTGCTCAGTAACTGAAGGAAGTGTGGACGTTGATGTGGGATTGAAATGATCAGTAAAGTTGATACTGAATGTTCAGGCAGATGCATTTTGAACAACAAACCCAGCTGTGTAATTGCAGCTGGATTTTGTGTCCAGATGTGACATCCAGGGAGAAAATTTACCTTATTCGGACCCTGTTGTTTAGAAAAAGCAACTGAGAAGTCATTGTAGAGAAACAGAGCTGGGGGGCCAAGTCTTGTTCCTGCTGCCTGGATCCAGCAGCCCCTCATCCTGCTGGTTCCTGCCTGTGCTGCAGCTCAGGGTTGGGAACAACCACGGGGTTCCCTGTGGTGCAGAGAGCTGTGGCAGCCCCTCCGTGGCTACAGCATCCTGCAGGGAGCAGAGGGAACGCTGTTAACACTGCCTCTGTCTCCTCCCAGCTGCCCATGGGGGAAACAGCCTCGGGGGATGAGGAGAGCTGCAGGGCAGCCTTCCTGCAGCAGCATTCCCTGCCCTCCTCCGAGAGCGAGGATGACGATGGCTTCCTGGAGCTGCTGGATGACCAGGACTTGAAGGTGTGTGCAGAGGGCACAGGGTGGAGATTCCCAAATCAGCTCTGTCTGGTGTCTTCTGGCTGCAGTCAGGGTGCCCACACTGCACCACGCTGGGTTTTTGGGAATCACAGGATCCCAGACTGGTCTGGGTTGGAAGGGACCTTAAAGCCTGTCCAGTTCCAACCCCCTGCCTTGGGCAGGGACATCTCCCACAAGGAGATTAATTACTTCTCATCATCTTTTCTAACTCACACTGGGGTGTCTTTATCTTATAAGTGCTCTTTCCTAGTGCAGCCAGTGGGATTTGTTTGGGGCGTGAACAAGTGAATTATTTTTAGTTTGAGAACTGAGGGAATTATTTGAACAGTTGGCATTTTTCTTTAGAAACTTGCTGAAAAAGTCAGAGGTGGTGATTGCTTTGAGCCACTTAAATCCAAGACTGTTTCCAAGGGAATTTGAAATGCTTCAAGCTCTGGAGACTCATCTTTGGTAGAATTGATAAACTCAACTTCTCCAACATGGCTCAGCTCAGTTCCATTATTTCCTTAAGAACTGGACTGATAACGGAGTTAAATCCCTGAAGCTGCTCTTGGCACCTGAATCCAGCTGGAATGTTTGCCTGAGCCATGCAGGAGCTGGGCTTGCAGTGTGTCCCGTGGTGAGATGGATGAGCATGAGCTCCCCTCTCTTCCCAGAACGACGAGGAGATGCCCTCGGACGTGTCCAGCCTCTGGACGGCGCCGCTGGTCATGAGGAGAGCGGACAGTCGGGTGAGTGTCCCCACACAGGGCCAGGGGCTGCCCTGGCAGCTGGGACAAGTGATCCCACTGCAGCCCTAAGAACGACAGCACGAGCCCTGGCGTTACCCCCTGCAGAATTCCCTTCATCTCTGGAGCAGTTCACCTGGCAGACTTTGTCAGCGTGGAACAATTGGCGTTTATAGGCATAGAATTTCTTCTTGCACTTCATAAACGTGAGAAGATCTTGACTTCCCTTATCAGAATCTTGGCATATGTGGAATTCACCCCGCACAGACTCACCTGGAATGCTGTAACCTGATCCTCTGATAACAGAGACTGGGAAAGGAGCTCCAGCAGAAAGCTCCTTAATCTGCTGATAAATTGGCTGCTAATTGGTGTAGAGCACTTTGCTGGCTCTTCATCTTGCTTATGGTGCTCCAAGCTCCCCCAGTAACAAGTGTTACTGGAAATGTAAAGCCTAGATAATTCAGATTAACAGCCCCCTGTTGCTGTGCAGTGGTGGTGCCTTAAATAAAGCCAAATTTTGAAGAATCTGAAAGCCTGAGTTGTGTTTATTTTCTCTTATAAATCTTTGCTGGACAACTCAACTCCTCCTCTGCCTCGTAGGCCAAGCGGTGCCGGTTGTTTGGCTCTTCGTCCATGTCAAGCCTTGCAGGAAGAACCACCCAGAAAAGGATGGAGAGATCCCAGGAGGAGAATTCTCCAGGGAAAAGCAAGAAGAGGAAAAGCCTGCCCGGAACCTCCGAGGACTCGACGGTTGGTGGCTCAGCATGCAATTGGTGACAGAGAATTGATAAACATGAGAATTGAGGGGACATGCAGAGCTGGGGTCTGCTCAGTGAAGGTCGCTGGGAGCTTTTCCAGGTGGATTGTTGGGGCAGCAGTTCCACAGTCCTGACCCTGAGCTTTGCCCTGAGCAGGGAAGCTGAGGGGGCAGTTCAGGGCTTGGCAGTGCAGCCCAAGCTGTCAGCTCTGGGAAATGGGGCATGGGAGGTGTCTGCCCTCGGGGCTCATGGATCTCTGACCTGTGTCCTGCAGAGTCTGAAGCTGGTGAGGACCCAGCCCTCCACAGCAGAGATCGAGAGCATTTTGGACAGTGACCAGAGAGACCTTATTGGGGACTTCTCCAAGGTAATTCCAGAGATTCCAAGGGTTGAATGAAGTGTTTTAAGGGCCTCTCTTGGTGGGGATGTCTCAAACCAGCCCAGAAAAACACTTCCCTTTTGTCCTGGGGTGAATTTGCCCTAAGCCAGGACACCTTTATAGAGGCTTTTCTGTTCTCTCATAAACTTGCCTTGCTTCTTTGGACTTGGATGTCTTGTCCAACCTTAACAATTCTTTGATCTTCAAACAACCAGGAGAGGCTGTTGGTGAGAAGGGGATGTCCCAGGTTAGACACAAAGTGATCCATTTGTGGTTAAAGCACTATAAAATCCCTCTAGTGTAGGAGCCAAAAACTAAGTTCTGTGCCTGATTTTAGCATTCTTAGTTTTATCTCCTGCAGAGATTCTGGCCAGGAGAATATCTGTTAGAGAGTGAACTGCTGGATGCTGTGCTGTGACCCACGTGACTCACAGCTGGAATTTTCTCAATCCTGTCTCTTCCAGAGTTATTTATTTGACACTGTCGATGGGAAACATCAAGATTTAAAATACATTGACTCAGAAATGGTGAGTGCTCCAGGGGAGCCAGAAAAATTCTTTAGTGGGGGCTGGAGAACAGCACAAAAATGGCTTGAAACAACTGAACTCTGTGTTTTGTGGTCTTGTTTCTCAGATTGTGTCTGTGCTGACTGGGAAGTTTGAGAGCTTCATCAAGCAGTGTGTGATAATTGACTGTAGATACCCCTACGAGTACGAAGGGGGACACATCAAGGTATGTTGGCCCCATAAGAGCAGTGCAGGTGGTCTGAAGCTGCAGCCTGGGCTCACTTGGATCCCTTTGGGGCTGATTTTTATCCAAGGCCCTGTGGAGATGTTATTTCTGAGGGGCCCCTCTGGGTTCCTCAGCCACTGCCTGGGTTTGGGCACTGAGCTGACATGTGGGTCATGAAGTGGCTGTTCCCTCAAAAGAGGGGACATTCTGCTCTCTGTGGCCCTCAGGGTGACAGAGGTTCCAGAGGAGGATGTGACACTCAGTGTCCAGCATCCTCATGTCTCAGGAAGCTAAAATTGGAATGTTAAACTTCATTTCAATGACAGACTTCAAAGAACAGATGGCTGTGTAAAATATAAGCAGGAGCAGGTCACTCAGACCTGCTAACACACGTTGTGGTGTTAGAGCCCCTTCCAGGGCCTAGAGGGGCTCCAGGAGAGCTGGAGAGGGACTGGGGGCAAGGGAGGGAGGGACAGGACACAGGGAATGGCTCCCACTGCCAGAGGGCAGGGATGGATGGGCTATTGGGAAGGAATTCCAGGCTGAGGAATGACACAGAGCCACTTGCTGAGGTATCCTGGTGTGGTTTGGAGCCGTGTTGGGAGAGGGTTCCAGAGCTCCTCCAGCAAACCCAGATGAGGAATTGGCTCCCAGGGAAGTGGGATGAGTTTGTGCTGTTCCCCTGACTGCTCTCACTCTGCCGTGCCAGGGTGCCATAAACCTCCACATGGAAGAAGAGGTGGAGAATTTCCTGCTGAAGAAGCCGATCCAGCCGTCGGAGGACAAGCGGGTCATCGTGGTGTTCCACTGCGAGTTCTCCTCGGAGCGGGGCCCCCGCATGTGAGCCCCTCTCCCTGGGCCAGGGCTTCCTGCTGCCCTGGGGCCACAGTGCCTGGGGAGCCTGCAGCTGCTGTGCACGTGGTGCTTGGCACCTCTGGCAGGGTTTGGCACGGCCTGGGGGGTGAGAAGCCGCGCTGGGCCCGGGCTGGAGCACTGCAAGTTCAGAGGGGAAAGGAAAAGCCTCTGAGCTGTGGCTGTGGGGCTCCTCAGCCTCTCCCTGACAGGCAGCTCCAGCTCCTCCCATTGAGGGCTGGGGGGTTTGGGGTGCAGCTTTGGGAGTTATTGGTTGACTGTGGGATTTACCACGGGGTTTTCCCTGCTGCAGGTGCCGGTTTGTGAGGGAGCAGGACAGGCTGAGCAATGAGTACCCCAACCTGCACTACCCAGAGCTCTACGTGCTCAAGGGGGGCTACAAGGATTTCTTCTCGAGGTGCCAGGTGAGTAACGTGGATTCTTCATCCCTGGAAGTGTCCAAGGCCAGGTTGGACAGGGCATGGAGCAACCTGGGATAGTGGGAGGTGTCCCTGCCTTGGCAGGGGGTGGAACAAGATCCTTTAGGTCCCTCCAACCCAAGCCTTTCTATGGTCTCTTTCATACTCAGAGGAGAAACAACAGATAAATAATACTAGTTTATTCCTCATACTTCTCTTTGGGGCAGAGTGGTTTGGCTGGGGGGGCTTTTCCTCCTCTCTCTCTCTCTCTCTCTCAGTGGGCTGTTCCTAGAGCAGCTCAGCCTCTTCCATGTCTCAGAGCTTTCCTCCTGCCATAGCTGAAGGGCTTTTCCACTTGTCTCAAGAGTAAAATAGAAGTGGTTTCTGCCCCTTTAGAACAAACTGTCACTCAGAGAAGGGATTTCAGCCTGTTTGGAGCAGAGGAGAAGACAAGGCTTGACAGTAATTGCTGAATAATAAGTCCTCAGAAACCTGAGGACTTGTGCAGTCCTAAACCAGCAAAATTGAAAACCTGAGCTTGGAGTTTTCAGCCTCTAATTGAGACAAGGAAACTAAAACCCACCCCCCAGCTCTTCAGGGGTGGGATTTCTCCTGTCACTTTGGCTCCTGCTCCTGCAGCATTTCCATGTCCCAGCACTCCTGGGATGTGTCCTGCTGCTCTGACACAAACAGGCCTCAGGCCCCCACACCTCCAGTCATCCCTTGGGAGATCCCTGGCCTGTCCATGGCCAGCTGGGTGGGGCTGTCATCTCCTTCCCTGTGGGGTGTTGGCTCTCCCAGCACTCGGAGTTGATGGCAGCCAGTGCTGCCGGGGTTTTGGCTCTCCCTGCGATCTGCTGGCTGCCCTGGGCTGAGGGACACCCGGGGTTTGGGTGAGGAGTGGGGACCGAGGCCTCAAGGTGGCAGCACGGGACAGCCAAGGGCGGCTCCCCGGGAGCCGGGAGCTGTCCCGAGGCACGGGGATGGTGGAATGCTCCGAGCTGGAGGGGACCCGCAGTGATCCTTGTTCCCTACGTGGATGGAATCCACGACCTTGGCGTGACCAACTGAGCTGGAGCATCCTCCCAGTCTGTGCCATTCCAGGGTGAACTCTAAACCAGCTCAGCCTGTGTGTTGTCTGCCAGGAAATTTGGGATGACAGCCCTGTCCACAAAGCCCTTGCTTTGATGGCTGTAACCCGAATATCCCCGGGCTTTGTGTGTCTGCCACGGAGCTCCTGCCTGGAGCGGGGGTCTGTCCCTGTTTGTTCCAGTGGCTGCTGGTGCTGGGGTCACCACGCTGGTGACACTAAGGTGACCCCAGCTCCTGTTTGCCCAGAGCTTCTGCGAGCCCCAGAGCTACCGCCCCATGCACCACAAGGACTTCAAGGAGGACCTGAAGAGGTTCCGCACCAAGAGCCGCACCTGGGCCGGGGAGAAGAGCAAGAGGGAGATGTACAGTCGGCTCAAGAAGCTCTGAGGGCTGCAGGCACCTGCAAGGACTGCCCAGCCTGGGGGCTGCAGTGGGACAGCCACGTGTTCCTGTGCTCCCACTGCCCTGGGAGTCTCCTCCCTGGGATCACCTGGACCTCGGCCCCGCGAGCCGGACGCCGGCTGGGACCTGCCTTGGGATTCTTTTGGTTACGTTGCTTCGTGAAAATTGTTGTGGCTTCTTGTGTTGTGTGACACCCCCAGATGGCCCAGGGAGCGTGGGGACAGCCTCGTGGGGCTGGGCTCGGGGGTGTCAGCACTGCCAGGGAATTGTAGTGCCTGTTCATTTTTAAATGCTTAATTTTATTTAAATACAGTCGAATGAAGCCAATACCGCTGCGGTTGGATCATCTGGATTGTACTTAAACCTTGTTTCTGCTGCAGGGCAACCTGCTGGGGGGGTTAGGGGGTCGTTACTTTTCTCAGCTGCAGTTCTGGTTCTGTGTATTGTTGTGGGGAAGGAAAATGGGAAATATCCCACGATGGCTCGAGATTGCCACCAGGGCAAGCGCTGCGGGAAGCCTTGGGAGCCCATCTAAGGGGAAACTGCTTCTTGTTCATAAACATCACGTTCACCTCGTTTCCTTACTCCAGGGTGTTTTATTTCATTGTCTGTCTGTGTTGGTTCTGGAGGAGTTGGTGTTTCAGTGGAGGGAGAGCTTTTGGGAGCTGATGGGTGCAGCAGTTGGGTGATGCCAGGATTCTCAGCGGTGTCGCTGCTGCCTCTGAGCCTTGACTTGTTCTCCTTATCCTGAAACATTGCCAGAGCAGATCCTGGCTGTGAGGGATCCCGGGAAGCTGCTCTGACACCGCTTCCCTGGGGGTGGCTGTGGCCACTTCCCTGTCTGCTGGGAAAGGTGGGAGGTGGAATTAATCTGGGAGGGAAGGAGAACTTCCTCAGCTGTGCTGGACCCCCCAGCTGAGGAAGTTCTGCAGTCCCAAACTGCTTTACTGCTGGTTTTGGGGTCCCTTCAGCCCCAGCTCTTAAATCCATCTTCCTCACACCAACTTCCAGGTGAAAATTGGTGCTCCTGGGAAGCTCCACGTGCCTGGGAACTTCCTGGTCCACGCTGTTGTATCCATGTCAGAAAGTGCTGAAATGGACATGCCTTATGTGGAATATTAGCTTGCTTTTTTTTTGGAACCTATTTCTTAAAACCTGCTGTTAATCCTTTTGCTCCCAAGAGGATTAAACTTGGAGTTTTTTTGTTTAAAAAAAAAAAAATCGGAATTTGCTGTTTTCCCTCGAAGCTGAATCCCTTGAATGGGGAGATGATGAAATGTGAAATCAGAAGTGATGGTTACAGATCTCCCCATTGCCTTGGGAAGGGGATGTGGGGTGGGAGGAGGCCACGTCCAGGCAGTGACCTGAGTGACCCAAACTGCCCCTTGGTGCCGCCCCAGGGGTGAGGCACCAGCTCAGCCCCACGAGGGCTGGGCAGGATCTCTCAGTGCCCTCTGCCATCCAACAGTTGCTCCATGGGAATGTGTTAACTCCTCCTCCGTGTCCAGAAAAAGCAGATGCGGACTGGCCTGGGTCGGGACGCTCCTTTCCAAGGTCACTCAGCTGGAGCACAACCATGGCAGCAATCCCTGCTTTACAGCTGCACGTCCCCTAAATCTGCTGCTGGGGTGAGCAGTGCTGGGGAGGAGCCCTGTGCAGGGACTGGGAACGTCTGGAACCCCAGGGGGTGCAAATGAGACCCCCCTGTCCTGTCCCAGCCCCCCTTCTGTGTGTTGGGAGTCCTGAGCAGGGAAAGGGATCTAAACAGGATCCAAACAACCATCTCAAAACTCGGAGATGGCTGTGGGCACAGGGACTAAAGTCCTAAACACCCAGACTGTTGACTCCAGCTCTCCTTGCAGCGGGACAGGGGTGAGCTGCTGGCTGTCACTGCCCTGGCAGAACCCCAGGCTGGTGGTGGCTGCCTTTCATGTCTTTGCTTGTTGCTTCCAGGATGAACTTCCAGAGAAGCTGTGGCTGCCCCTGGAAGTGTCCAAGGCCCAGCTGGAGCACCCTGGGGTGCTGGAAGGTGTCCCTGCCCATGGCAGGGCAGGCACTGGATGGGCTTGAAGGTCCCTTGATTCCCTGGGATTCCAGGGTCAGGGCTGCAGCCACTGACCTGAGTGTCAGAGCTGAGTGCTCCCCTGACTCCATCACAGCTGCCTCTGGCCGAGGCTCCTGCTCTGTGCTGGGGTTTTTCCCAGCAGGGCGCCTGAGGGGGCTGTTGTGTCGAGGATGTGACGAGCAGGTGGCCAACAACGGGGTCAGATTGAAAAGCTTCCCTGGAAATCCAGCACGGTGCCTCCAAAGCCACGAGAGGCTCGAGCAGAGGGCGGGGTGGGGTTCCTTTCCCCCTTCCCTCCATCTGTCACCCTGAGAACTGATGCTGAAAGCAGCTTAAACCTTCATCAGCCTCGCCCCCAGCTCCTGAACGCCGCAGAGCTCGGGGTTTCCTCCCGTGCTGCATTGCCCTGGTGGCCCAAAGGACTCTCAGGCTCTCTTTTGGGGCTAATAAAGGCCAGCTGCCAAGGGCCAGCTGCCCTGCTGTGCCAACAGCTCCTGGAGCCCTGGGAGTCCCTTGGGAATTGCCAGTGGGTGTTGGACATCCCTCTAGTCTTGCCTCAGTGGTGTTCAGGCTCCCTTCAGAAGAGGCAAAAGGTGATTTTAGCCATAACCAGGCAATTCCCTGTTTTTAAATCCTTTTGCATCCTTTCAAACAAATCTGTCTTGGTCTTTCTGCCTCCTCTGTTTTCTTGGTGCAGCAGCTCTTCCCAGGCCTCTTGGGGCCTGTTCCCACATCTCTGCTCCTTTCCCACATCCCTGTTCCTGCCCAGCCCCTGGGAATCCCAAACTTGGGGTTGTCAGTAGTTCTTTGTCCAGTGAAGCTGCCCCACCTGAGGCTCTGCTGGCCAGGAGGGATTATCCCAGCTGGAGGCAGGAGCACAGAGTGAGAACCAGGAAAGGGCAAAGCAGGATCTCTGCAGGGCCTGAGTGTTGCTGCTTTGGGCTGAGGCAGAGACAAATCAGGTAAAATTCACTGAAATTCCCCAACAAGCCAAGCTCCTGCAGGTTTGCAAGAGGCACTGGCAGATGTGTCAGGCAGTGGCTGGGAGAGCCCCCTCTCCCCAGAGCTGAGGGCTTTGGCAGGGAGGAGACACAGAAGGAATTGCCTCGGATGAAACCTTGGCTGAACCTCGGTGAGTCGATTGTTTCCTGAAGGGGTTTCACGTGGCCTTGCTGGGCAGAAGCTGCTGAGCCAAGAAAATCGTTGGCTTCTTGTCCTGGCAGTGGCCTTTAGTGCCAGGTGTGACTGAGCTGGCCCCTGCAGAGCTGCTGCTGCTGCGTGGGCAGCAGTGCCCCAAAATTCCTGGAAACGTTGGCACCAGGGTGGGGCCAGGCTGCCAGCTGGGTTCCGTGGGGCTGGGGCTGGTGGTGAGCACAGCCAGCTGCTGGTGGCTGCTCCCACAGGGACATTCCCGGGGCTCCGTCCCATCCCGGGGCCCCACAGCCCCTGTCCTGCACGGGGTGACCCTGCAGTGCCATGGCCAGTCCCTCAGCCGGTGTCCCTTTGGGGACAGCTGTGTCCTGTCACCCTACAGGGCCAGGGGACAGTCCCAGCTGCCCAGGGCTCCTCGGGCAGGCCCTGCCAGGCGGGCTGGAAGGTCCCTGTTGGAGGTCACCAAATCCAGGCAAAGCTGCAAAGGAAGCCAAGCTCCTGCTGTGGAGCCAAGCTCCGGGCGGGCTGCAGGAGCCTGGGGTGGGTGCCAACCCTGGGGCTGGCAGGGGCTGTGGCATGGCCCTGTGCCAGTGCCCAGGGGAGGCTGTGCCCAGCCATGGGGTCACTCTGTGCCCCAGGGGTCACTCTGTGCCCAGCCATGGGGTCACTCTGTGCCCAGCCATGGGGTCACTCTGTGCCCAGCCATGGGGTCACTCTGTTCCAGGGGCCAGGGCAGCTGTGGCCTCTGGAGGCTGTGGCCTCCCCTTGCTGCTCCAAGGCACGAGGGGCTCTGGGGGTGGCACAGGGCACTGCTCAGCCTCAAGGAGTGGTGGGTTCCCCCCACAGTGCCCTGTTCTCCTTCCTGAGGGGGACAGGCTCTGTTCAGCCCCTGCCTTGGCGGTGCCATCAGCTCTGTCACTGCCCCCAGCCCCAGGCAGCAGAGGAGGTGACACTGACAGGGTTTTCCTCACCCCAAATGCTTCCCTTGGAGGGGCAACCTGCAGGTGGCTGGGGGGGCAGGCAGCCCTTCAGGCCCCTCCGTGCCCCATCCAGGCTTCTCCCCTCAGCTCCCCCTCCTGCCACGCACAGGGCCACTCCCCTGGGTGTTCCAAGGCACCCTTGGCCAGGGGATGGCACTGAGATCCCCAGCCAGTGAGGGACTGGCTGTGGGGTTTGTCTGCTCTGGGGGCTGTGCCCTGCCCAGGGCTGTGTGCTGCTCTCCCTGCCCAGGGCTCTGTGCTGCTCTGGGGGCAGTGCCAGGAGGGCTGCCCAGGGCTGGGTGCTGCTCTGGGGTCACTGCCCTGCCCAGGGCTCTGTGCTGCTCTGGGGGCAGTGCCCTGCCCAGGGCTCTGTGCTGCTCTCCCTGCCCAGGGCAGCACCCAGGGCTCTGTGCTGCTCTGGTGGCAGTGCCAGGAGGGCACCCAGGGCTCTGTGCTGCTCTCCCTGCCCACACACGGCCCGCCTGCTGCTCTTGGGTGAGCTCTCTGTGCTCGCCGGGGCTCAAGGCTCGAGCGAGGAGCCGTGAAAAGGGACCACAACATCAAGAGCAGAAAGTGGGAGGAAGCCAAGAGCAAGGTGGCCAAGTGCCCTTTCCTCCTTGCTCTTTTGCTCCGTGTGGGAAGTCCCCCAGCCCCTGGCACATCCCCGTGCCAGCCGTGGCTGTGGCTCTGCCACCACGGGGCCACAAAGGGGCATGGCCCCGATGGCACCTCGGGGGCCCCGGGAGGGCAGGGAGCCAGGGAGGAGCTCCTGATGGAGCCAGGGTGGAACCCACTGCGCTGGGACATTGTCCACGTGGGGTGGCTTCTGCCACCACCTTTGGTGGCACGGGAGGGTGGCACCCTGCTGGCACGTGCTGGGTGCTGCAGGGGCTCTGTGCCTGCGTCCTGGAGCCTCCACTGAAGGAATTGAGCAGGGTGGGCACGGAGATGGTGACTGCTCTGTGAGGAGGAGATCAGGGGGTGCAAACACCCCACAGACAACCCTGCCAACCCCTGCCGGGTGCCACGGGAAGGCACAGCCCCTGCCAGCCCCTGCCAGGTGCCACGGGAAGGCACAGCCCCTGCCAACCCCTGCCAGCCCCTGCCAGCCCCTGCCAGGTGCCACGGGAAGGCACAGCCCCAGCTCTGTGGTGCCCATCCCTGTGACCTCCTCACCTGGGATTCCTGCCCCAGGCAGCTCAGGAAAGCCCACAGGACAATCAGGGGGTCAGGAAGGGTGGCTGGCACTCAGGGTCACCTGGCAGCTGCCAAGGAGCTTTTCTGGGCACAGGCTCCCCGTGGCAGGAGGTGGCTCTGCCCTGGCCTGTCCCCAGGGTCTGGTGCCCTGGCAGAGGGCAGAGGAGGTGCCAGGGTTTGGGAACAGCCCCGGGCAGCCACAGTGCTGGCTGTGGGTGACACGGGTGACACTGCCAATGCCGTGATTAGCAGGTGCCAGCCCTGCTTCCTCCTCCCACCATCCTCCTCCTCCTCCCGGGGCTGGGCAGTCCCAAAGGCACAGCTGGGCCCACGCACGTCCCCAACTGCCACCACCCACGGCAGCCCTTGGCACGCAGGCTGAGGGGGAGAGCCCTCCTTTGGGGGACAGAGCCCTGCTTTGGGGGAAGAGCTCTGGTTTGGGGGGACAGAGCCCTGGTTTGGGGGGCCAGAGCCCTGCTTTGGGGGACAGAGCCCTGCTTTGGGGGACAGAGCCCTGCTTTGGGGGACAGAGCCCTGCTTTGGGGGACAGAGCCCTGCTTTGGGGGACAGAGCCCTGCTTTGGGGGACAGAGCCCTGCTTTGGGGGACAGAGCCCTGCTTTGGGGGACAGAGCCCTGCTTTGGGGGACAGAGCCCTGCTTTGGGGGACAGAGCCCTGCTTTGGGGGACAGAGCCCTGCTTTGGGGGACAGAGCCCTGCTTTGGGGGACAGAGCCCTGCTTTGGGGGACAGAGCCCTGCTTTGGGGGACAGAGCCCTGCTTTGGGGGACAGAGCCCTGCTTTGGGGGACAGAGCCCTGCTTTGGGGGGACAGAGCTCTGCTTTGGGAAGCAGGCTCAGGAGCTGAGCTGTGCTTTGGGAAGCAGAATGACAAAAGATCCAAAGCCACTGAACCAGTTTGGTGAGTGCTGAGGTCCGTGGGGGAACGTTGTGCTCCTGGGAACTCTCCCAGCATCTCCACGGTCCCAGGAAATGTGGGCTCTGCCCCGGCAGAGCGAGCACAGGTGAATTTGGGGCTGTGTTTGGGGCTCTTCTGGGTGCAGAGCTGGTGTTTTGTGTGTGGAGGGGATGAATTTGGTCCTGGACGTTTTCCCTTTGGAAAACGGAGTGGTGCCACAGGTCTGCACTGGGAACAACTGGTCACATGCCCACCAGCCCCACAAATCTGCAGCCCCTCGGCTGCTCCTGTCCCCTCCACCCAGCGTGGCTGGAATTGGGTAAGAAGTTTGAGCATCCATCTGTTGGAGCGAGTCCAGAGGAGGCCACCAAGGTGCTCAGAGGGATGGGGCAGCTCTGCTGCAAGGAAAGGGTGGGAGAATTGGGGTTGTTCAGCCTGGAAAACAGAACTTTGGGGCGATTTCACTGAGGCCTTCCAGTGCCTGAAGGAGCTACAAGAAAGATGGGGAGGGACTTTGGCCAAGGGCCGGGAGAGGCAGGACAGGGGAAATGGCCTTCTGCTCTCCAGGCTGGGCAGCCCAGCTCTCCCCTCCAGTCTGCACAGCAGAGCTGCTCCCCTCACCTCCAGCCTGCCCGCTGGGGAGCAGCAGGACCTGCTGGTGCCTTGGCCGGGGAGGCAGAGCTCAGGGGGCAGAGCCATCCCTCGGGGCACGGCCTGGCACTGCCAGAGCGGTGCCCGGGCAGCAGAGCGAGCTCCCGGGCCGGCCGTGCCCCGGGGACGTGCACACAGCCCCAGCCGCAGCCGCAGCTGTGCACAGATGTCTCTGCAGCCCGCTGGGGGTGTTTGTTCCCGTTCCCGGCTGCTCCCGCCGGCCCCCGGGCTGCCTGCGGGGCTGCTGGGGCCGCCGGAGCCGTTCCCAGCGGGGATTTGGTCCGGAGCTGTCATCCGGGAGCTCTCTGCACCGGCGGCCGCGGCTTTGGGGTGCCGGGGCTCTCTGCACTCCCTGCCCTCGGCACAGCCCTCACTGACAGCCGGGGCCCGTTCCCGGGGGATTTCACCCCAAATTCACACCGGGCAGGAGCCGGTCCGTCCTTCCAAGCCGGCTCCTGTGCCGTGGCCTCCAGCCCGCGGTGGGCGGCGAGCAGGGGCGGCTCTGAGCGGCAGGGCCGGCTCAGGAGGAGCCGGGGGAGCGGGACGTGGCCGGGAGCAGCAGCAGCTGTTCGCACAGAGAACGTGTGTCCGCGGCCGGGGGACCGTCCCCTGCCGGGAGAGCTGGCAGCGCGAAAAAAGGCGTCGGCAGCCGCAGACAAAGGCGCGATTGTTGTGGCCGGGCTCGGGAGGAGCCGGGCTGCTCCCGGGGTGTCTGGGCGCTGCCGAAGAGCAGCTGGAGCCCCTGGAAAACAATTCCCCGATGCCCCTCTGGGCGCTGGGACCGGCTGCGGGCACGGAGCCCGCCCGGCACCGGGCACCCACGGGGCACAGCAGCGCGGCAGCTGCCGGCAAGCGCCGAGGGAGAAGCGGGGTTTGGCTCAGGGGTGCTGAAGGGAACATCCAGCAGCGCCTCACAGGAAAACGCTCCCGGAATTTCCGCGTGGGTTTTGCTGGACGGCGGCAGAGCTGCTGGCTCTCGGGGCCGTCAGATGGGGAGCGGCCACCCTGGGGAGCGGCCACACAACACCGAGGGCTGTGTGCCCCTGTCCCGCCCTGTGTGTGCCGGCACACATCCCGTGCTGCTGGGATGCCGGGCGGGCACGGCGGGATGCTCGGGGCTGCCCTTTGTGTGAGCCCTCCGGCCCGTGCCAGGGAGAGGGGGCTGAGGGGCAGGGTGGGCACTCACAGCCCCTCTCCCTGCAGAACGGCTCCGGCTCCGACGGGCTGAGACCGCCCGGCAGCTCCGGATCCCCCGGGTGACGGCCCCGGTACCTCCGTGCGGCACAGGGCGAGCACCGCGCTGCTCAGGGGAGGCACCGAGCCCTGGTCAGCCTGTCCGGGGAGTGTCACTCAGCCCCGCACACTCACATAGACACACAGACACACAGACAGACACACAGACACACAGACAGACACACAGACACACACACACACACTCACTCACATAGACATACAGACACACAGACACACAGACAGACAGACAGACAGACACACACACACACACACACCCCCACACTCACACACACGCACACACACATTCACACACTCACACTAACTCACTTGCACGCTCACAGTCACCGCTCCTGCCCGCAGAGCATCTCCCGGGAGCTCTGTCCCTGCTCCAGTGGTCGCGGAGCTGCCCCGAGCCCGGCTGAGCACGGCAGGGAATTTGCGGCATCCTGGGCATTTCCTACCCACGGAGCCGGAGCCAGGCGCTTACTCCCGGTGGATGCGCGGGGCCGGGGCCAGGCACTCCCGGTGGATGCCCGGGGCCGGAACCAGGCACTCCCGGTGGATGCCCGGGGCCGGTTCGTGCGGGCAGGGCCGGAGCTGCGGCCGAGCCCGGCCGCTGTCCCAGGGCTGCTGCTCTGTGGCGCAGCCTGGAAGCTCCGGCTGCTGCGCACATTCCACCCTCCTGCCAGGGCTGCAGCAGGAGAGCCCGAAGAGCACGGAGCGGTTTGTTAACAGCCCCTGAAGCAGCTTCCTCTCCCACCCCGCTTTTGGCTGGAACCGAGGAGGAGCTTCCCTGCCCTGCTGAACACTGATGGCAAAACCGGGGTTCGGCTGCTTTTTCTTCCTCCTGGAAGCGATGAGGAGATCCCTGCCAGGCCCTTTCTCCTCCCTCACCACGGGACAGCCAGAACAGTCTTGTCTTTCTGAGGGCTGATGTTGCCATTGACAGAAGTCTGTAGACACCCACCCGCTCAGAAATAACTGGGCTATTGGCAAACTCGGCTGCTGCTCTCCCCAGCAGCCCCGGCCCAGCCAGAGCTGCCTGTGCAGCACATCCCGGGGCAGCCCTGCTCTGCTGGGGCTGGGGTGCAGTGGAGTCACGGGGTCGGGATGCTGGGAGCAGCCAGAGCAAGACATTTTAATCAGCCCAGGAGGAGCTGTTCCAGCAGAAAAGAACAGAACAGTTCAGCACTCCCCAGCCCGGCCGCGTGTGCAGGGACGTTCAGGCTGTAACACTTCAAGGAGCCCAGGAGACACGAGGGTTTCCGTCTTCTCCCCCCAGCACAATCAGTGCCCTGAGGCACTTCCATGTTTCCTCAGACTTCCTGTGAGAAGAAAGTCAATATTGAAATAACAGCAGCCAAGATTTGTACCAGTGGGGTTATTGCAGCACTGATCCCTTGTGGGGTTTATATGGCAGCCTGGACAAACTGGGCAGAAGGTGCTTTTTGGCAGCCCCTGAGCGTTTCTCCCACGAGTAAATCATGGAGTATCCTGAGCTGGAAGGGACCTCAAGGACCACGGAGTCCAGGTCCTGAACGGGAGGTGCTCAAGGCGGGGACAGAAGGTGCAGGGTGAAAGGCCTGGTCTTTTTGGGAGTGTGGGGTTTGGCAGGATCCTGAATCCCTTCCCTTCACTCCCAATGTTCCTCCACACCTCCCGTGGCACACAGCAGGCAGGAGCAGGACCCAGCAGGTGACAGACAGCAACATCACCTACTCATTTCCACAGCCATGGCAGGGCATGGGGGGAGATGAGCTCTGAGATCCCTTCCAACCCACACCATCCTGGGATTCCCTGGTCCTGTGACTATTGAAGAAACAATAGCAGCCCTCCCTCCTGCGCGTGGTTATGGAGATGTATATGCACAAAATGTCTGTTTGACGCTGTCTCTTTGTTTAGCAGCTTGAACTGCTGCAGAATTAATGGCCTGGAAAGATCAGAACCAGCCGGAACCGCTGCGGGGCTCAGCTGGAGCTGCTCCCCCGGGGGCTGTGGTGAAGCTCTGCACAACATCACGCTGCCAGCTCGGGGCTTTCATTCCATTTCCTCCGCCGGCCTGGCAGAAAAAGGAAATATTTTATTCTAATGAACATCAGTGTTTGAAAATACGCTGATTGTTTTCAGCTCGGTGCATTTTCAGTGATAAATGAACAGCAGCAAACAGCCAAGCCCCCCATGCGTGCCTTTTTGGGGGTTGAGCAGTCGGTTGTGGATGCTCCAACCCTCCCTGAGAACAGCTTTCCTTTTCCTGAGCTCTTCTTGCACTTTGGGCCTGACTTTCCTCTCGGAACAGAGCCTGTCTGTTGGCAGCTGCCAGAGGACAGATTATCTCCCTGCTCTCCGAGCCGGACCGTCCTGGCTGGGAAGGCCTGAGGGATTACCACGGGATAATTTGGTAATAAAAAGCCATATTTGTCATATTTGGTTACAAATCACATCCTAATGCGCTTTAATAATGGGGCGTGTTTACCATGCAGACAAAAAAAATTCTCTTTCATCACAAACCTTGCAGGATTTCTCTTTTAATCTAATCCTGGAGAAACCTTGGACACAATCCTTACTCCAATGGTCTTTCAGCACGCTGCCAAATTCTGTTGTTGGTTCTCTTCTCCCAGAGCAAAGCCTGACTTGGCAGCAGCTCAGGGAGAGTTTGGTGCAGGATCTTGTCAGCAGAACCATCAGCAAAGGAAAAAATTATTTCTTTTACCTGCAAGGCACCATTCCTGCAGTGAAAGGAGAGGATTGGGAAGCTGCAGGGGCTCCTGTGGTCCTGATTCCTGGGGTCTCCCCAGCTCCAGCCCCTCCTGTCAGCTGCGGTGATCCACGAGGATCTGGGGGTGTTATGCTGGAATTTCAGTTTCTAAACAAGTAAGGAAAGTTTCTTTCAGTGCTTCAGTGTTTTGTCAGTCTCCCACTTCATGGTGAAGGTTTAAAGCTGGTGAGGAAGGGCAAGGCCTTGCTCCTCTGGCCCAGCCAGAAGATAAAAAAAGAGTCACCTCTGCTACAATACCTGAGTGCATTTGTGGAGGCAGCGAGTCTGGGCTTTAATTAACACAGGGCAGTGCAGCCATAATTACACTCATGGCTTTTTGCAGTGAAGAGGGAAATCGGGGGCACTGCTGTCCTCTGTCACCTTTCCCTTGAGCCCATGGCTTTGGTCACATCCCAGAGCTCCTGGAAGAGCCTGTCCAGCAGTTCTCCAGACAGGCCCCTTTCCCCTGCTTCAATCCCTTTTCATCTCCCCTCCTGTCTCTGTGTGCTCCTCTGAGGGGTCAGGGCTGTCCCTGGAGGCAGGGCAGGAGTCCAGTCCTGCTGGAAGCAGCTGGCTGGGAGCCCTGGAGGTGCCACAGGGACACACAGAGGGACACAGAGCTCACACCTGTGGGAATGGGCACAGCTCTGCCCTGGGGGCACACGGAGCTGCAGGGAGGGGAATCCTGCTGCTCCCTGGGTGGCCCTGAGGGAGGGGATTCTGCCCCTCTGCACCTGTGCTCAGGTGAGAGAGACCCCACCTGCAGAGCTGCCCCAGCCCCAGGGCCAACAGCACAACCTGGAGCTGCTGGAGAGTCCAGAGGAGCCCCTGGAGCTGCTGCAGGGCTGGAGCCCCTCTGGAGCCAGGCTGGGAGAGCTGGGAATGTTCCCCTGCAGAGGAGAAGGCTCCAGGGAGAGCTCAGAGCCCCTGGCAGGGCCTGAAGGGGCTCCAGGAGAGCTGCAGAGGGACTGGGGACAAGGGATGGAGGGACAGGACACAGGGAATGGCTTTAGCTGAAGGAGGGCACATTTAGATTGTTTATTAAGAGGAAATTCCTGGCTGGGAGGGTGGGCAGGCCCTGGCACAGGGTGCCCAGAGCAGCTGTGGCTGCCCCTGGAGCCCTGGCAGTGCCCAAGGCCAGGATGGACACTTGGAGCAGCCTGGGACAGTGGGAGGTGTCCCAGGGGATGGAATGGATGAGCCTTAAGGTCTCTTGCAGCCCAGCCAGTGTGGGGAGGGGAGGAGAGGTTGGGGGCAGCAGTGCTGTGAGGCTGCAGAGCTCAGGTGTGGAGCCCTGGTGGGCCCCACCAAGCCCAGGCTCATCCCAGCTGCTTTCCCCACCCTGCTTGTGCAGGAGCCCTGTCCCCATGTGAGAACCTGAGCAGTTCCCCTGATTTAACAAGCTCTGCTGCAAACCTGCACTCATTCATTAATGCTCAGGCTGTTCTTAGTCCATCCCCTCTTTAATAACTCTCTCTCACCAGTGCTTATTTGGGATGACTGTGGGAAGGTTTTGAAATAAGATACAGCCTTGGCAAAACACTCATTGTGGCTGTGGCTCATCTTCTCGACACAGGAATTGCATCTTCCCCCCGTGCCCCAAATCTGCTCCCATTTGCTGAAGCAGCAATTTGACAGTGAAGTCATTTGGTTCTTCTCAGTGGTTTCACATTTGACTTCTCAGGTTTCCTGAGGAATTTGTTGCAGACTTGATGTTTAATCGTGCTCTGGTAGGGTGACAGCTCGAGTTTAGCAAAAATGCTGCTGATGTTGGGATCTGGAATAATTTAATTCCAAAGCAGATGCTTTCCCAAAGGAGTGGATTTCTTTAGATACTAATTTTAGGGAAATGCTTGGGCTGGTTACAACCAGCACCGCTCTGTCAGCATGTAAAGCTCTGTGCAGCACGTTCCTGACACTTGTGACAAATGGATTATCCCCAGTTCTCCCTTCCAAAGGCTCCGTGGCCAAGGAGAGGAGACAACAGCCATGGGAGCCTGTTCTCAGAGGGAGGAGAATTCATTCACTGGCTTTGAAAACTGCTCTGAGGCCAGCTCTGACAGAAGTCACCCATTAACAAAAAAGGGAGTGATGTCCACATGGGACACGACTTCAAGCAGATTCCCTTTCCAAAACTCCCTCTGCAATCAGAGATTAAAATGTTCTCTGCTCCCTGAAGCTAAGCATGATGAAGGTTTCCAAATGCTCTCCTAGCAGGATCTGGATGCTGTCCTGGCCTCATCTGGGTTCAGATGGGGTTTATAGAAACCACAAGCACAGTCTGCTGGGTTTTCAGCTTGGATTTTAGCTCAAATCCTTCATCAGTGATTTAGTAATGGGCCTGGAAAGAACTGCACCCAGCAAAGGCTCCTGCCATGGGGAGGAGAACTCCAGCAACTCCTCCATGACCTATGGATGCTCCTCTTGGAAGGAATGGCCTGAAGGTCACCCCCAGGGATGTGCTGAGACACCTTAAAGGCCTTGTCCCATCTGTCTGTGCACTGAATGACCCCCCAGCTCCCCGAATTCCCCGTTGCCTCTACAGTTTCTCCTGTCAGTTCAGGTTCAGTGCCCCCACGTGCCCTCTGTGGCTGGCAGGGCTGGAGCAAGCCCAGAGCCTGGGCCAGCTGAGGCCCAGAGGATTTGCTCTGGAGCAGAGACTGCGCCGGGCGTTTCACGACACGAGGATGTGTCACGACCTTTGGGGGTTGGCTTTCATTTGGGAAAGGATCCTTGAGTCCTTCAGGCTCCCCAGCCAGCATCTCCCCCACTTTCACGTGGCATCTTGATGTCCTGAGGGTTTGCTTGTCTGTGCCAACGCCTTCATCTCTGGCTGACACGAGTTAATTGCCACGGAGCTCTCTGATCTTCACGACTCCCTTGTCATCTTCCCCACTCTTCTCCAGGAGCCTTTTCCCAGGCTTGCTGTGCCTGTATGATTCCCTGCTCAATTACTGATGCTGAACACCTCTATTTATAGATGTCTTCAGCACTTATTTCTTTATCACTTACTTTGTGTGGCATTTCATGCCCTTCATTTTGCCAGCTGCCACAAACCCTCTTCAAATCGGATCATTTGGGAGTAGTTTGGACAAGGGGGGCTTTGATTCCTGCAGAGTTTGTTTTCTTCCCCTTAAAAGCAGTTTTTAATGCAGACACCACTCCACAGCTGAGTGCTACTATTAGGGATTCATTCAGTTTACCAAAAACTTGAAAATAGCTGAATTGGGCTGTTTGGTTGCCTGGATCCTTGGCTGGTGGATGCTTCCAATTATAATCAATTCACAGAGGTGGGGGCTTAAATTTCCCTTAATTCCTGCCTGTCTGCTGCCCTGCTGTTTTCTGTGATAAATCCTCTTGGCTGCAAAAATTAAAATGCCAAGATAATACCTAAGATCAGTTGCCAACAGCCTCCTTTGCTGGGCCCTAAGACCTGCCTGCTCTCCCCAAAGCCTGTTTTATCTCTCAAAAGGCTGGAAAGGGGCTGTCTCTCAGTCTTTTTGCTTCTGCCATTGCTCAGACTTTCTCGTTTTCTGCCTTTTTTGAATTTCATAGCCTGCCAAGATTTTTTCCCCTTGGATTATCATCATTTTCCATGCTTTGTATGAACGAGTTGTATTCCTATTCCAAGCAACTGCAGCTCATTCACTCCCCCCCCTCCGCCCCCTTCCCTAAAGTCGCTCATTTTTGGGAGATGAATAAGAATTTAAATTATTCTCCCCCATCATACTGAGAGCTGCTGTCATTTGCCCCAGCTCTCGTGTCTTTTAAAAGCAAGAGCAGAAAGAGATGTAGAGAAATCACAGCAGTTTGCAGCCTTTGAGCACAAGCTTTGGGTATTATTGGCATTTTTTCCTCCCTGCAATGATGGAATTTCACAATCAGGTCTCCAGGTCTGCTGTGGAGTCCCAAGGGACGAAATTGCCTTCTAGAGCCTGTGTTTACATAGTGTCTTCCAGAAAGCTCAGCCTTAACAACATGGTGATTAAATTAAATGACAGATTGGGTTTCATCCTTTGGCATTTCCAGGCAACTTTTTAATTCCACCACCAGCCCCACTCTGGTTCAGCTCTAACTGGAGCAGCTCTGCTGCAGCCTGTGCTGCACTTTCACTGTGCTCCTCGGGATCAGTTTCTGCAGTCACACCCTCATCTCAGCTGTCCCCTCCTTCTCGTCCTTACTCCAGCTTTGGATGTGAGACAATTCCGCAGAGTTCTCCTCTCTGCCCCAGCCTCAGGGGTGAGCTGATTCCCTCTGCTCTGCTTTGGCAGCCAGGGCTTGGGAGCAGGGGCAGGAAACGTTTCCAAGCCTGAAAAACCTTCCTGGTGAGGGGATTGGTGTGGAAGGTTCCTGTTCCAGGACTTTTCCAAGCCTGAAAAACCTTCCTGGTGAGGAGATTGGTGTGAAAGGTTCCTGTTCCAGGACTTTTCCAAGCGAGAAAAGCCTTCCTGGTGAGGGGATTGGTGTGGAAGGTTCCTGTTCCAGGACTTTTCCAAGCGAGAAAAGCCTTCCTGGTGAGGGGATTGGTGTGGAAGGTTCCTGTTCAGGGCTCTGGAGCTGTGTGGCATCCATTACCTGGCACTGGGAGCTGCCAGCCCAGCCCAGCACGAGCACCGGGGGCTGAGGGGCTGTCAGGGACAGGAACCAGCTCTGGCTCCTTCAGTGGATCCAGAGGAGGCCACGGAGCTGCTCCGAGGGCTGGGCCCCTCTGCCCATGGCAGGGCTGGAACAGGATCATCCTCAAGGTCCCTCCACAGCCAAAACAAGGAATTCTCTCCTCAAGCAGAGCTTTGCCCTTGCTGCTGAGGTGACGCTGCCTTTAATCCACACAGAGACCTTGCTCCTAGCCAGAAAAGGTGTTTTTCATGCAATATTCCTGTGCAGCTCATATTTAAAGCTGCAGCATCTGCATGAAAGCCACACAGCTTTTATTTGCATGCCTGAAGTGCTGAGTGTGCAGGAGGGGAGCAGCAGTGGCTGCACAGCTCAGGGTGAGCCTCACAGGTGTCCTTCCCAGCACACACGTCCTTCACAGGGTGCATGCAAACTGAAAATAAACAACAGAAAATGCCTGGGAATTCTTCAGGCAGCCAAAGGGCCCCCAGCCATCTCCATGAGCAGGAGAACTTCATGAGAGTCAGGTTTCTAAGTGGCATTTCCAAAATCAGACTTGGGCACTGCTGGACATGGAGGGTCCTGACCTCTGCCCAGGCTGGCAGCAAGAGGAACAAGGTGTTGGAGATTGAAGGGAAGGAAGATGAAGAGTAACAGAAGTGCTGGAACACGGAGGAGTGAAATGTATGGAGATGGTGCACCCTTTCCAAAGGCAATTCCCACAGCAAGGACGCTGGAGCTTCAGGAGAGCTCACCAAAGGCAGGGGGGCAGCAGTGGAAGGGGTCTGTGTGAGACACTGAGAGCTCAGCCAGCTCAGGAGAGGTCGGAGATGACGTGATGGGACCAGGGCAAATCGGAATGGCCAAGGGAAACGCAGCAGAAAGGCTCCATTCCTTTTGCTGCTGTACCATGAAAACAGAGGAATTAAAGGCAGGAGCAGTACCCTCTGTAAGCTATAGCCATGAGGAAGTGCTGGCCCTGGGTTAGGAGGGCTCAGAGGGAGTGCACTGCTGGGTGCCAGGATTGCCCAGAGTCCTAAGCATGGTGTGAAAAGTGTGAGCTCTGAGAAGTCCTGTCCCAGAGCTCCAAGCAGCCCAGGAGAGACTCAGTGTGAGGAGATCCCCCTGGTGTGGCCTGGCCTTGTCTGTCCCTGGCACAGCACACCTGGCACAGCTCACCTGGCACAGCTCACCTGGCCCAGGACACCTGTTACAGCACATCTGTCACAGTTCACCTGTCACAGCACACCTGGCACAGCTCACCTGGCACAGTTTACCTGGCACAGCTCACATGGCATAACTCAGCTGGCACAGCACACCTGGCACAGCTCACCTGGCACAGCACACCTGGCACAGCACACCTGGCACAGCTCACCTGGCACAGCTCACCTGGCACAGCACATCTGTCACAGCACATCTGTCACAGTTCACCTGTCACAGCACACCTGGCACAGCACACCTGGCACAGCACATCTGTCACAGCACGCCTGGCACAGCTGTCCCCAGACACAAGGCCCCACACCAGATTTGATTGCCTTTCCCAGTTCCCTCGCTCTGTCCCAGCAGGTGTCACAGCAGAGGCCTGGGAATCCCCTGGGCACCGTGTCCTTCATGCCAGCAGCCTCGGGCCTCTCCTCCCAACCTGCAGGGGAGTGCTCAGAGCTTTCCCCTCTGCTGCTCTCTGCACCTGAGTTTGTACCTGCTCGCCCGAGGAGGGAACAGCAATGGAACCAACCAGGCCCTGGTCCCTGACACACTGTCCTTGTCAGTGAGAAGCCTATGACTTGCACAAAACTCCTTGCAGACCCTCGGGCCTGGTGGAGAGGGCTCTTTGCAGATGGCTTTTCCCCAGAACAGTCATCTTCTGTCTCATCAGGCAGCTTTTGTCAGTCCTGGTTACATGCTCTGTCTAGCTCAGGCTGGGAGCTCCTCGGGGCCCAAAACCTCTCACCCTCTCCTGTCCCCCAAGTGTCCTGTGCACCAGGAGCAGGACAGAAATAGCAAATCACCATCAAAGTGATCAGGAGTGATTTGGGAGCAGAGTGTTTCGCACAGCAAGGAAGAAAACATCCGTGGCTGAGCCAGGGAGAGCTGCACCCAGTGGAGAATGTCACAATCCCCTCTGTCCCCCACTTGGGAGTTTGAGGAGAATAATTTGATTGAAAGGCAAATCCTTTAATCTGCAGATATAAATCAGCAGAGTGGCAGAATTGCTTAGGATGGAACATATCATATAGGGCATGTCCTGTATGTCTTTTCCCTTTCAACAGCCACGGGCCCTCCAGCTGTTAACCTATTTATAAAAGGTAACTTAAGGCTACGCGCAACCTCCTGAGGACATTTCATTCTGTCATTACAGCACAGACTCGATTTTTCTGCCTCAGAATAATTTGGCTTGGTTTATGAAGGCCCAGGCTAGAGAAGAGATCAGCTCTGATACTAAAAGGCCTCTCCAGAGGAGCAGGATGAAGCCCTCCAGAAGGCCAGGCTTCCCAGGACGAGGCCCTGCTCGGAGAAAGAACGATGTAAATATCAGCTACTGCATCCTGACAGGCCTCTGCAGGTTCTCCTCTTCCCACAGGCCAAATGCCAAGCTCCTGCTGCTGTGCTCTGTGTGGGAAGTGTCCCAGGTCACTCACAGCAGGACCTGTGGTGCAGGGCAGCAGCAGGAGCTGTGTTTTCTGGGACCACAGAGCTCTTGGCAATGGAAGTCACTGCCCCAGCCTCAGTGCAGCCCCCAGCCGCCTTCCTCCTCCTCCTCCTCTTCCTCCTCCGCCTCCTCCTCCTCCGTGGCCCCACACCAGGTTACAGCTGACAGAGATCCCAGATCAGGAGATCACGGGGTGTGCCAGCTGCAAGGCAAATCCCATGACCAGTCAGAGAGCCTTGACAGGTCCCTGGGATGGCAGGGATCCCTGGCCGAAATTCCATGCCTTCCATTGTGCTGGAGTCAGCTTTGATGAGCAGAACAGCCCTGTCTGGCTGGCAAATGTCTGCCAGTGACCCACAATGCTTTTGTTGTCTCCGGAGCAGCGTCCTGCCTCATTGACTAGTTACCTTCCCCTTGCATCCCTGATCCGTGACAGGGGAGTGATGAGACATTTGCTTTGTAAGAGTATTCAAATTCTGCAAGCTGCTTACAGACATTCACTTTCAAAAATGAATGAGCTGAACTTTCCCCAAAATGAGAGGCTGTGGGTGCTGCTCCAAGTGTGGAGGCAATTCCCTGCTCCACTCAAACCCTTTCCAGATCTGCACCATGAGTTTTTCTCCTCGATAGAGTTCGGGCTCATTACTTACAGACTGCACTGCTGAGCACTCATTTTTGGACGTGACCCCAGCCCGGCAGCTCTGCTGCCTGTCCTGGATGAGTGAGGGATGCGAGGAGTGACAGCTCAGCCCCCGGCAGCGCCGCTTCCCCGGAGTCCGGACAGACCCCGGAGCCTGGACAGACCCCGGACAGACCCCGGAGCCCGGACAGACCCCGGAGCCGGGACAGACCCCGGACAGACCCCGGAGCTGGGACAGACCCCGGAGCCGGGACAGACCCCGGACAGACCCCGGAGCTGGGACAGACCCCGCGGTCCGGACAGACCCCGCGGTCCGGACAGACCCCACAGCGCTGCCCCTGTCGGGCACTCACATCCCGTGCTTTGAGCAGGGAATGACGAACTCTTGCCAAACGGGCAGGGAAGCTGCCCGGTTCATTACCGCTTATCTCCAACCCTTGTGCTGTCAGTGCCCTGGGATCGGCTGTGTCACGCAGCGTCCTTCATTTGCACGGCTCCCATCAAAGCGGTGACAAACGAGCGTTCCCCACTCTGAGCTTTCCCTTTCCAGCTCTCCCGGTGCCCACAGGTGACTCACCCAGCACGGGTCGGGCCCACGCTGAGAGCAGCCCCGGTTCTGGCTGCCCTACCTGCCCTGCCGGGCTAAAGGGGCTGGCCAGGAGTGACTCCTTAGGAGATGAGCCGGGCCTTTTCCCTTTTCCACAGCCACTTTCCCTGTCTGGCTAAATGAAAGGGCAGAGCCATTGCTAAACAGCCTCTCTGCTGCCACCAACCCCAGCAAACAAAATCCCCCCCTCTGCTGGGACAAGGACAGACACACCTGTGGCGTCTCACAGATTTTGTCTGCCTTACACGGAGGACATTGGTTCATGCTGCCCTTCCTTCCAGGCCACGTGGAGATGGAGAGGACTTGGAGTCTGGAAAAGCAAGTGGAGAAATAGGTTATTTTCTTTAGAGGGACAAACAAAGATAAAGGAGATGCTTTGAAATTTTGCACAGGTGAAGTAGGTGGGGAGGCAACAAAGGGAATGTGGCCTGAGGTTACTCCCAGGAAGCAAGGAATAGATGTCAGAATTTAAACTAAATGAGGGAAGTTTCATATTAAACAGTGCCCTGGGAAGCTGTGCTAAGCTTGGGTGGATTCCTTCCTTCCTTCCTTCCTTCCTTCCTTCCTTCCTTCCTTCCTTCCTTCTTCCTCCCTCCCATTCTGTGATTTCCTTGGTTCCATGGGAGGAAAACCCAAAGCTGTGGGGCTGTTGGGAGCCCAGGGTCACACAGCCAGGCTTGGGGAGGTCAGAAGCCCCTCATATAATTCCATGGGGATGCTTGGATTACAGTGGGCACTTGCCTGGTGCAATTTATACTTTACAATGGACACACCTATGGCATTACAGGGCTCTACCTGCTCTGCTTTGTGATTTCAGGTGTACCTGGCTGGGATTTGGGTGAGGTGTCAGAGCTGTTGTGTGACAGGGAGAAGCCTGGGCACACTGTGTCCTTAACCCACCAAAGGTTTGCTCCTGTGTGGTGGCTGTGCAGTGAAGGCCTGGCTTTGGGCTCTCAGGTTATTCTTTTGGGGAATAAATTCTAGGCTCAGAATTTAGAAGGAATGATCCAGAAGCTCTTTTTGAAGCCAGAAGCAGTCAGCCCAGTGATCAGACATGCACTGATGTAACCCACTACTTGCTGTTGTATTACTGTGTTGTAACCCCTGCTTTTTGTTGTATTACTGAGTCTGTTCCACAGACACAGGAATCACTGTCCTGCTGTAGGACAGGATGCACCCTGTCCCGGAGACAGGCAGCAGAAAGGCTCCAGAGGGGAAGAGAGGTGGATTTCCTAAGGAGAGAGAGGGATCTTTAAGTGTCTGATGATGAGGGTAGGCTGGGACAGCCCTGAAATTCAAACCACCGCCCGACCCTCCCAAAGAAAGCCATCAGGGTGCTATTTTATCTCGGAGCTTAAAAATAGCACATGGTACAAACAGTTGTTATGGATCTGCCTTTCATGGGGACACGGGATTTCCCCTTACCAGCTCTGGCCCTGGAAAGGTAGGAGGGAGAGGGGTGGGCAGAAGGTGCAGCTTAACCCTGCCTGGATGGGGTGTGCCCCCTCCCACACCTCATGCCAAGGGTGTTTCCTCCCTCCAGTGACCAGACATGAGACACACCTATTTTTGTTTTCATTTAGTCACCATGCTTTGATTTTCTTATCTGGCAGGCCAGCGTGTCCCACATTTTCATGATTTAGTAGCTCTGCAGCTCCCTCTGGGCAGATGGGTGACACAGAGCCCTCGGGGACATGCAGGAGCCTTGCTGTCATCAGACAGGGGACGGTGTCCCTCCCTCCCTGCTGCCCCGGTTAACTCCCAAACTACCCTCTGATGGTTTATCCATGAAGAATGAGGCTGAACGTTCCTCCTGCGTGTTGCTGTCACTGCACCAACCCAGTGTCCCCTCGCTCGTCTCAGGGAGTTTCAGCCACGGGAAATGGTTTCACTGAGGGCAAACAATGGAGGTTAGGGTGATGGTGGATGAGGGAAGTGACCAGTGTCACCCGCCTGGACTCGTGCAAAGTGTCCAACTGTGCCACACGACATCCTTGTCTCCCAGCTGCAGACACAGGGATTTCCTGGCTGGAGCACTCAGTGGAGAAGGAAGGGGCTGGATGGTCACACTCACACTTGTGGGCACTGGCTCGGTGTCCCAGGGCAGAGCAGTGACCAGAGGGACGGGGAGTTCCAGTGCCTAAAGGGGCTCCAGGAGAGCTGGAGAGGGACTTTGGACAAGGGATGAAGGGACAGGGCAAGGGGGAATGGCTTTAAACTGAAGGAGGGTAGATTTCAAATGGGTATTGGGAAAAAATTCCTGGCTGTGAGAGTGGGCAGGCCCTGGCACAGGGTGCCCAGAGCAGCTGTGGCTGCCCCTGGATCCCTGGCAGTGCCCAAGGCCAGGCTGGACGGGGCTGGGAGCAGCCTGGGACAGCGGGAGGTGTCCCTGCCATGGCAGGGGTGGAATGGGATGATCCTTAAGGTCAGTTCCAACCCAAGCCAGTCTGTGCTTCTGTGACTCTGCAGCTGTGCCTGCTGTAAAAACATGTCCTTTCATCCCTCACCGTCCTGCTAACTCCACTTCATCCTGTTTTTGCTGCTCTCCTGCCCTCCTGCACGTGCAGAGGGTTGCCTCTCTGGGCCAGAAGGGCCACGGAGGATTATGAGCAGCAGCACGAGTGGTCCCTGCTGTTCGGCCACCTGGAGGGGCGGCTGGGCGCTCCATCTGTCCCTGGGCACTGCTTTACCACCACACTCCTTCCACCTCCTTCAGAGCCACGAGTTCCGTGCCATGCAGGCGTGCACACGCTCCCAGGGTTTCCTCTCCCGCTTTAAATATCGTCCTTTCCTGCCCCATCTCACCCTTCCCAAAGCATGGGATCTCCTTCACCCCCTTAGCCGTGTCCCCTCAGCCCCGTCCCCTCAGCTCCTCTCTCCCCCAGCCCCAGTCCCATCCCCTCAGCCCCATCCCCTCAGCCCCCTCAGCCCCCCTCAGCCGTGT
>WAAE01010731.1:204668-279196 GCA_013400495.1 Nicator chloris
GTTTTACAACTCTAAAGCTTCTTTTCTCCTTGCCAGGGCCTGATGTCCCATCTGGTATGTTCTGCTGGTATTGTATCTACAAGGTGATGTTGCAGCTTGATTAACTCTTCCTTTATTTGGGAAAGAGAAATTGTAATTCAAAATTGTTCAGGTTGACAATACAATTGTGATAAAGGTGACATTGGCTGGACAGGCCTGTTTGTCAAATTTACTTTATGGGTTTTTGTTTGTTTTTCTTTGTGAGAATCGATGAAATTTCTGATTATCCTCCCAGATGCATTTCGGAGGATTCATGGGCTCTTTTAAAGTTTTTAATTTTTTATTCTTTTGTGCCTTCTTGCATCAGAAGAGATGGGCTTTTTCAGTTTGAAAAAGAGCTTAACTTACTTGCTGTTGCAACAGCAGCAGTATGCTGTGTCTTTTGTTTAGTTTGGTGGTAATTACATGTTAGTGACAAATAATAAGTTTGAAGGCAGAATAGCTGATCTGTTTGTGACTGTGATTGTTGACTCTGAAGCTGAAGGCCGTGGGTATTATTCAATCTGTTTTTATGTGTCTCTGCAGAAATGACATCAGGGAAAGAGCAGATAATACAAAGAAGTGTCAGTGTTTGAAGATGCCAGCCTGGGGAGTTCAGCTAGAGCCCAGTGTTGCCATGGGTACAGTTTGTGGGTCACCCCTGGTTCCCCCCAGCCCTCAGCTGATATTAGGAGAGGATTATGTCACTCCTGTCCTTAAAGACCAAAGGGGAGGCTGCTGGAGGACGCTTATGGCAGCAGATCCTGGCTTTATCAGCTTGTTCCTCCAAAGCCAGGGCTGTGCCAGGCTCTGTCCCTGTGCTGGCCACTGGTCCCAGGCAGGCTCCCAGGAGTGGGGACACCGTGGGACACCATGGCTCTGCTCTGCCAGCTGCAGCACCTCACCCTGGCAGGGTATCTGGAGATCTGCTGGAACAGGTTGCCCAATGTGTCTGTGGGGAGCTTTGAAGGTTGTGAGTGCTGTGGTAAATGCTGAGTGCAGCCCTGTTTGGGTGAGCACTGGAGTGGCCAGGGGGTGAATAATCACACCACAGGCTCCCAGACACTGCTGGAACCAACCTGGCCTTGCTCTGGGAGCAGGGTGTGCTGCTAAGTGTCATTTACAGGTGGAAGTACTAATTCTGAAGTATTCGAGTTCAGTGCACTCGTTTGTTCCCTCCCAGGGGCACCAGGCAGTTTAAGCCAAGGTTTTAAATAGCAGAGGATGGCCCAAACTGTTCTGTGATGATATTAAACACCCCCACACCTCCAACAGCCTGAGCAACAGTGAGAACAGGAGCAAATTGGGGTTTTGGAGGGTCAGAAGGTGAGGCTGAGTGGAGGTTGGGGCAGGACTGGATTTCCAGCCTTAAGCTTGTTATGTGAAGTCTGATGAGTGCTCAGTTGAACCAAATGAATTACGTATTCCTGCTGGTAAAAGGGCTGACACAGCTGTAATTTCAGCCAATGGAGCTGTAATTATATTTGAGGTCCCAACCCCTGTAGTATTTTAGTGGTTGCCTCTCTTCCCTAGAAATAAATGGATCTGAGCCATTCAATCAGCTCTGAGTTCTTGCAGAGTTCAGCTCTGCTTTATACCCATTGCAAGTTCTTGCTCTTGTGTACCTCAGGCTTAAACTCACCTGCTTTTTGCTGAGCCAGTGGTGTCTCCATCACTCAGTACTTGGACTGCATTTGTCTCTCTGCACTGTGTCTTGATGTCCAAGCTTCCAAATTCTGACCCACACCAAACTTATGACTCAGGGAAACCACTGGTCAGACAGGGTTTAAGTCTGTCAGGATGAATTCAAGCTACTTGCAATTCAAATGAAAGTGATGGTTACTTGAAAGCAAAATAATGTGTGACTATACCTTGGTTTGGTCCAAAAAAACCCCAGATAATTTATTTTGCTAGGCCAGACATAGATTGGAAGATAAAATTCCAGTCTCCTCCGCTGAGAATGAAGAGTTCAAGGCGTGTTACTCATCGTGTTGTTGCGAGTCAGGTTGCAGACAACAAAATTATAATTTGTGAAGGTACTTGTGGAGTTTCAAAGGCAAATTGAAGAAACTGATAGTGCTCTGAAAGGCAGAGTTATTTCCTGGAACTCCGTGTTTGTGCTTCCTGTCCCAAATGAAACAGATGAATCTCTTGCGTAGTCAAATGTCTGTGTCCACAGCTTCCTCGTGCTTTAACAGCAATTGAACCGATTATTTCTCTTTTTCCTCCTCGAAGGCAAATGAGATGATAGTCAGCTGTAGATCAGAGAAGCCAGGGGTCTGTGATTACACACGTGGGAGGGTGGCAGAGAGCTGGAGCCTTGAGCCGGGGCCGCCAGCGCTGCCTCATCTCCACAGAGTTCATCTCCAGCAGAAAGGCTGGCTGTCCTTTGGAGCAGCTTCTGGGGAGATGGTGGAAAAGCTGGGCTGAGCACAGCAGGTAGGACCCCTGCAGCCCGTGGGGGGATTTCTTCTCCTACAGCTCAGAGACCAATTCCATGGCTTAGTGTTCCGCACATGGGAAGGAATTTCTCGTGGGAAGAAAAGGTCAGTGAAATCAGTTGCTGTAGATGTTATGCAGATTTTAACTTGGTGATGAGAAGAATGAAATACTTGTGGCTCACACTGGTGCCCTGTGTTGCTCATGGGGAGGCTTCTTAATATTACGTTAGAAAATATGAAATTTATTTAAAATTATTGGGAAATCTGACCCTGAAGGATTATGAACAGACATCGGTGTGATGCTCTAGCACTCTTAAGAGTCAGGATAGTGCTGAGGATTTGCCCCAACCAAGATCAGTCTTGGACTCCTGAGTAAGTTACTCGTTTTTATATGTTGCCATAAGAGCTCATATTTTGGAATGCTGGAGAGCAAAACTTTTTGCAGTTGTTGCTGTGGAAAACACGGGAGACACCGAGTTAATGGGAAGTGTAGGTTACTCCCTGGATAAAAATGGCTGTACATGTGAATGATGGTGTTTTCCAACTGCATAATGCACATTGTTCCCTGGAAATGTCTGCTGGAAGGTGGGAGGGTGCTGGGTTCTTTATTCTGTGCCCCCCTGGAGACAGGGAGGGAAGGGGCTCATTTCTGCCCTTGCTCTTAGGAAAGGCTGCTCCTTGCTGCTCTTTTCATCCTTGCCTTGTTTTACTCCCTGCCTCTTAGAAGTTTCCTCGGGTAGAGTGGCAACTGCTGAATTGGTAGTTCCTCCGGGGAGTAGCAAGATAGCAGCATTGAGATAAAGCTCACAGTGTCCCTGGGATTTGAACAAAACTGGCAAACAAAAACAAGAGCTGTAGTTGCGTTATCGAGGGAGGTTTGTGTAACGCAGTGGGCCCTGGATGAGCTTGCCTTTGCCAAGGTTGGCTTTCCAGTCCCTTGGAGCTGTAACTCCTCCTGTAAAGAGAGTTTAGTGCGGACAAACCCTGTGCTGGAGCGTGTCCCCTGCCCCAGATGAGCGTGGTGGCAGGGTGGAGGAGTGGCTGTGTGGTGGGAGGAAGGTTCATGCCAGGTGTGTCCCTGCACGGGTGACGTGACGCGCGGTGCGGGCGCGGATTAAAGCAGGATGAGCAGCGTGCCCGGCTGCGTGCTGCCCAGCAGGCCACTCCGAGGAGCTGCAGGAGCCTTCTGGGACAAGTATGCACTTAATCACATCCATTAGCATGATGAAAATCCTGATTAGCCTGTGTCACTCACTCCCATTTTCCTCCTACGCTTGGCCCCTTTTCATCTGGGGTGTTTGCAGGTATGAGCAGCAGTGAGGCTGGGAATCCTAAATGGATCCCAGGGTTCTGGGCTTTGTGTGGGAACAAAGTTCCTCAGAAAGCTGCCCAGTTGCTGGATGAAGAGAACATCTGAAAAATCAGCCCTTCACAGCTGGAGGAGCCTCAGCAGGACTGTGGGGAATCCAGTTGAGCATGGAGTAGGCTCGTCTTGCTCGTCCGTCAGGTGCTCAGGGCTTGCTGGTGTTCCATGTCTGGTGTGTCCTGACACTTGAATTTTAACACGTCCATCCCTGTGTGCTGAGGAGCTCCTCGTGCTGCCTGGCACCTTGGGGCAGGGCTCCTCTGGCCTCCAACAGCCAGGGCTGAGTGGGCTGGAGAACAAGTCCAGGGATGGGATGATAGGGAAAGACAAGACTGAAATTGAGGTTAGGGAAACTGCAGATCAGCTGGTTGGATTTTGACTAGAAGTGGAAAAAAAGACAAAAAATGAGGTAATTGTGTCAATTCCTGTGTGCAAAAACTCTTCTAAAAACTTTGCTGGTTGGGGAAGTACTGTACACAGTCAAAGTGGACCTTTTTGGAAAAGCAAACGTCTCTGAGCATTAGGTCATACCCTTCCACCACATTCCTGCCTGGGAGTGAGTCATTGTCTTTTGTAAAATTGTATTAGAGCTACATCATCCCCAAAAGCTGTTTTTCAGCCGAATTTAGGGTGTTGACACTTGCTCTAAACAAAGTAAAACGATGGGAGCGTTTATCAGAGCAATTTCAAAGTGTGTTTACATACTCTGCAGTTGTGACTCCCGAAGTGCCAGAGCTCAATTCATTCTTGTGAGTGGAAGCCCTCAGCTCTCACACTGAGGACTGGGGTAAATATCTCCTTGTAACTTAAATGATGTTTGTGAAGTGCTTAAAGTCCTCTGGAAGGGGCAGAGAAACATCCAGGTGCTTTTACCTGCTCTTATTTCTCCCACCTCTCACGTGTTCCTTGCAGGGACTGTGGTGTGCTGGCTCTTGGCTGGAGAGACTCTGGCAATTTGTCCTTCCAGAAGTTGATAGTGAGGGTTTGTTTCCATGTTATGACTGCTATTTTCTCTAACAAAACTGGTGTGAGGTTCCAGCCCTCCTCCACTTCCTTTCCATCAGGTTGTTGTTGTTCCACAAGTTCAGTGCAGAAATGGGGCCATGCTCAGGTGGGATTTCTACAACTAATTTTAGAAGCTGCATCGAGTCTATTAAAGGGGAAGTAGAAACAACTGCTTGGACAAGGGGATGCCAAGCACTCATCATTTGCTGAGGAAAGTGTGATGGGGAAATGCTGTCAGTGGGATGAGCAAGAGCTTGGGGAGAAAAGTCCTTGGCTGACATTCATAGGAAAGGCTTAGGCTGCCAGGCACACCTGGATCCCAGAACTGGAGCTGGAAGGAGAGCAGCCAGGCCCAGCCGTGCCAGGGCAGGGACACCTGCAGCAGGGACACAGGGACGTGTCCAGGTGCCTTTGGGATGTCTCCAGACAGGGAGACTCCAGCCCCCCTGGGCAGCTGTTGCAGGGCTCTGCCCCTCCATGCAAAGAGGCTCTTGGTGCTGCTGAGCTGCAGCTTCTTGTGCTTTGGTTTGTGGCCACTGCTCCTTGTGCTGTGTCTGGCAGCACTGAGCAGAGTGTGGCACCATCCTCAGTGTCATCTCCACAGAGTTCATCTCCAGGGGAAAGGCTGGCTGTCCTTTGGAGCAGGTTCTGGGGAGGTGGTGGAAAAGCTGGGCTGAGCACAGCAGGTAGGACCCCTGCATCCCGTGGGGGGATTTCTCACAGCCTCTCCTGATCTGGGAAATGCTTCAGGTCCCTCATCAAAGCCAGACCCCGAATCCACATTCAGTGTTGCTGTGTTTGCTGTGAACTCCAGTTCAGCTCATCAGCAAGGGAACCTGAGTGCAGACAGCAGGGAGGATAGGGCAGGAATTGAGCCCTGGGAACTGCTACGAACAGGATGCAAATGGAAGTCTGCAAGTTGTGCTTCACTGACAGCTTTCCTGTAATCCCCTCTGGAAAGCACTGGGCATTTTGGAGCACTTGACTCTCAGTAGTTGAGATTTGCCTGGGCTTCAGGCACGCTGAGGGGAAGGGGTTGGCTGTGGTGAAAGGAGTTCCTGGCTTAGGCTGAAGGTCCCCGTGGCCTGGGAGGTGCTCCTGGCAGTGACATCTGCTCAGGAAGTTCACGTGCTCCCTCCCCTGGGGGTGAGTGCAGCTTCATCCACACTCCAGGAGAAAATCAGCAATGATGTTGGATATGAGATGTTGTTGGAAATACTGGGGAAAACCCATTTGTAAACAGCAGCTTAAAGAAAGTGTTTTTAAATGTGATTGTTGGTGCTGTTTATGGCAGTTCCAAGTGCTTCATTCCTGCCTGTACCCTCATTGCTCTCTGCACCCAGGTTCCCTTTCTGGTGCCCTGAATTGCTGGTAACCCCAAACATAACAGCACTGAGTTTGGGATGTTGATTTTTCTTAGAATCCCACACTGGTGTGGGTTGGAAGATCATTCCATTCCACCCCCTGCCATGGGCAGGGACACCTTCCACTATCCCAGGCTGCTCCAAGCCCCTCCAGCCTGGCCTGGAGCACTCCCAGGGATGGGGGATTTTGGTGGTGTTGATGAGGTGTATTCCTCTTTGTGGGGTTTTTTTTTGTGTTTAACCTCTTGATTTCAGCCATTTCTCTGTTGCAGCATCATTAAGAGCAGTGCCCTGTTAAAAAATGCTCCTTTGCTCATCTGCACTGGTTTTAAGGAATCTCAGAAGTTTTTCTGCTGCCCAGAGATACTTTCACTGCTGTTAATTAGGTAAAAGGAAACTTCCAAAGTGGGAGAGCAAAGACAAAAATCCTCAAGCAGCTCCAGCAGAGGCTGTGGCTGAGGCTCTGCAGACAGGGCAGGCAAAGAATGAGACAAAGAACTGAGTCACCCTCTCTTCCTTCCCTTGGACTCTTGTGGTGGGAGTGAATCGTTTCTGTTTTAAGTCATAAATCAGAGCAATTAGCAGAAGGGTTCTGGATGTTAATGGGTGGATCATTCAAACATTTTACTTAGCAGGAGCTATGGATTAAAGTGATTTAAATAAGCAGAGTAAATGAAATAGCCTGTGTGATGGCCTGGTGCTGGGTTCCCACTGGGGTGTTATGGATGCTGAGCCTCAGAAGTGTTGATTTCCTAACTCTGAGTGCAGCCCCCAGCCCTGGGCCCAGCACAGGAGGGACCTGGAGCTGCTGCAGAGAGCCCAGAGCAGGCACCAGGGGGGTCCCAGGGATGGAGCAGCTCTGCTGGGAGGAAAGGCTGGGAGAGCTGGGGTTGTTGAGCCTGGAGAGGAGAAGCTTTGGGGTGAGCTCACTGTGGCCTTCCAGGAGCTGAAGGAGCTGCAGGAGAGCTGGAGAGGGACTGGGGATGGAGGGACAGGACACAGGGAATGGCTCCCACTGCCAGAGGGCAGGGCTGGATGGGATCTGGGGCAGGAATTGTTCCCTGGCAGGGTGGGCAGGCCCTGGCACAGGGTGCCCAGAGCAGCTGTGGCTGCCCCTGGATCCCTGGCAGTGCCCAAGGCCAGGTTGGACAGGGCTGGGAGCAGCCTGGGACAGTGGGAGGTGTCCCTGCCATGGCTGGGGTGGCACTGGATGATCCTTAAGGTCCCTCCCAAGCCAAACCATCCCAGGGCTCTGGATTCTGGGAGTCTTTGCCCAGCTCAGCAGCTGAGCTGAGTGTCTGTTCCTGCCCAGGTGTGCAGGGTGTGACTCCCAGAGTGGAGGGTGGCTCCTCCTGCATGGGCACAGTTGTGCAGGAGGATGGGACACACCCTCAGGGTGTCACTGGGGCTGAGCCCTGCATTAAATCCTTTTGGGATGCCGTGCTGTGGGGTTGGCACACAATTGCCATGTCAGGTGGTCTGTGACACCACCCTGATGGGGACTGCAGGATGCTGTGGGTGGCTCAAGCTGTATTTGATATCACAAATTGGCATTTCTATGTGAAATCACAATGAATGTAATCCACAGGGTTATTTTTCCAGGGTATCTTCATGCTTAAAGCATACATATTTTTCCTTAGGCTGCATTTTAACCTATTTAAGTATTTAGGACGTAAGAATTAAAGGATATTTCCATCTCATGTTCTGAGGGCTGGATTTTCTTTAACTGGGTTGGGTTTTTTAGGTGAAATGTACTTTTTTTTTTTTTGCATTGGGATTTGGACAGAGCATGTAGGGCAATAGGATCAAGTGTCACATTGGGATTACATATTTGTCCTGAAGTGACCCTCTTAGGAGCTTGCATGGGTGTAATTGGTGAATGACTGGATTTATAGGGATGTATATCTGCATTAGCACTGGTTTGATGTGACTCGAGCTGATTTGCTTCTGCTCCAAACTATTTTCAGCTTGGGGAATTCACTTTGAAGGAGAGATGCTATAGTTTGCTTGTGTTTTCCCTTAAAAGCAGTGGTGCTTTTACCAGGATTTAATAGCTCTAAATACGAATGTAGAGCAGTGTTGCATGGCATTGTCTGGTGGCTGAACCCCGAATTTATCCCAAGGGCTGCACATTTGAGACCTCTGGGTGTTGATGGTGTGGAAAAGCCTTTCTCAGTGTCAACTTTCCAAGATCCTTCTGTTGCATCAGTCATGGTTTTCCTCTGAAAACCGTACCAAGTCTTTCACTCGTGGTGTGGTGTATTATTTTGGTGGATTGTGTCCCTTAGCTGGCAGCCTCTGTGGGATTTCCCTCTCCTGGAAGGAATGAAGATGAGTTTGGAGGTGTTGGGGAGCAGAAAGGAAACTCCTTGCACCTCCGAGCTGAGTTTTCTGCAGGAAGGTTCTGAAGGTGCCAGATGAGCAGGAATTGCTGCTCCTGCTGACAGACCCTGCCCGTGGGCACATCCCTGGTGCTCCTCTCTGAGCAGAGCCTGGCACCTGCTTCTGCCTGCAGTCTGGGCTGCTGGGGGGTGCTCTGGTGGGCAGGCGAGCGAGGTGCCCCTGCAGCTCTGGGATCCCTTCAGGAGGTGGTGGATGAGGGAATGCCTGGGATTCACAACGGCCTTGAGCTCTCCAGCATCCATTTGCGTTTTTGCCTTCATGACCCCACTGTGTTTGTGCCACAGGTTTCCCTCTCTCCCCCTTTCCTGCTGCTCTGCTCTCTGCAGAGCTCCCAGCTGCTGTTTGCTCTCCCCTGGTTCTGTTTTCTCAGATCCCTTCAAGGCCATCTGAATGCATTCAGTGTAGGGTGGGTTTCTTGTGTTTGCTACAAAGACCTTTCCAAAAGGCTCTTGGAGGGGTGACTGGAGCACAGAACTGAGCACACTCCTCCCAGAAATCCTGACTCTGGCTGGCATCAGCTGATGGTGTCTTGTTTAAACATACCACAGACTTGATGTTTTTTCCCCTTGGGGTTTGACTTCCTGTGATAAAAGGAGATTCCCTTTTAAAGCAGAGCTCCGTGGTTATATAATGAGAGAAGGAAATACTCCAAAAGTGACACTGGGAGAACAGAGAAGTTATTTTGGTGACTGACTGTTAGACAGGGGAATAGAAAATTGACTCAGGAGGGCACTGGTAACTCAAGTCCTCTTGGGAAAGTGAGAGGAACACATTTGAGGAATTAAGGCAGTGACCAGGGCAGAGCAGTGGAAGGAAGGTTCTGGTGAGGACAGAGCTGTCCAGTGCACGTCTAGGATTGCTCTTGGAGGATTTAACTCTTTCCAGACTGCTTTTCCTCTCCTCCATAAGCTGCTCCCAAGCACCAGAAGTCTCCAAGTCTGACCCTCCAAGAGCTGTGCTGGCTTTGGCTGTTGGATTTGAAGCCATGAGTTGAAGTTATTTTTGAATTTGTGCACGTGGCTTTGCCTCTGTGTGTCCCCAGCAATGCCAGACCAGGGAACCCTTTCCCCTTTCCCCTTTCCCCTTTCCCCTTTCCCCTTTCCCCTTTCCCCTTTCCCCTAGCAGTTTGCTGCTCCTCAGCAGGGTTTTTGGGAGGCAGGGATACAAACTCCCGGGGAAGTCTGGATGTCCACACTGAAGTCCAGCTGGATTCTGGCAGGGAATCCCTGAGCTTTCCCAGTCCTGCCCTTGGAGTTGCAGCTCAGCACTGCACACAGCCCACACTCCCTGCAGACACTGCTGCTGCACTCTGAGCTCCCTGGGGATGTCAGATGGGATTTTGATCTCCCTGGGCTGGCCTGTGCCCACACAAACGTGGATTCATCGAAATTCAGCTGGTTTTCTTGCTAGTCCGGGGTATGTTCATTGTTTCCAGTATGTAATTTATCTGTAGAATAGATTTTCAGCAGGCAGATCTGCTGACTGGGCCTGTTCTGTTTCCCCAGTGGATTCCCTGGCAAGCTTCACTTCTCCCAGGATCATTTGGAGGTGCTGATGTCATCCAAGGGCTGAATGTGACCTCAGCAGGAAATTCTGGAGTGCAAACTTTGCTCTTCCAGTCCATGTGGCATCCAAGTGTGTTATTTTTGTGTATTCTCAGTGTAGCTGTTGGTGCTCGTCAGTAACCTTGCTTTTGCTCAGTTTTTAATTAAGAGATGTCAGTTTATGCCTGAGGAGGGGGAAGCAGGTTACAGATCCTTAACACCTCATCAAAATTTCAGTGGGGGTTATTTTTTCAGCTCTATTTGAATAATTAAACGTGGTGCTGAACTCATTTTGCAAATGTGTGGGGGGAGCACAAGGAGTAATGAAAATAGTTAATCTAAATTGAAATGCAGCAGAGCATCCTGGTTGTACAAGTGTAACACCCTGCTTTATTCTAAATAGTTGTTTTACTTAAAAGAAACTTCCCAACTTAAAAACTGAGGAGTGAAATATAAACATAGATTGGGAAATGATCCTCTGAAAGACAGAAGTGAAACAGGGAGGTCTGGTGATGAATATCTTGTTTAACACAGATCACCTTGAGCAATGTAATTTTCCATACTGAATTTTTAACCCTTGCTTCAAAGCAAGGAAACTTCCAAAGTGCCTCAGAGGACCTGCATTTTGTCCTTAAATTAGTTTAGTTTTCAAATGAAAGATTGCAGAATCTCATTATTTATGAAACAGGAGCTTTGGATTAAGCTCAGATGTTCCTTTATTAGAGAATTCCAAGTACAAAGGGAGGCTGGGTATCCACCAGCTGCACTCTCTGACTGATAACAGGCTTTTCAAAGTAGTTTTCTTTCAGCAATCCTGTTAATGCTTTAAATTCAAGCCTAAACTTTTTTGTGAGATTAGGGTTAGGAAGAAAAAAACCCCAACAAGCTAGATCAGAGGAATAACTGCATGAACTCAGCATGAAGAGCAGAGCAGGAGGGTGAGGTGGGTCAATTGTTGTGATCTGTAAGTCGGCAGGACAGTATTGCACTCCCCACTCGATGGCATCTGAAATCAGAGTGGAAGAACTGTGACAGCAGATCAGGCAAGAGGCTCATGTGTGTTGGTTTGTGCAGAGCAGGTTTGCTTTGTTTTGTCCTTTTCTCCTCTCCTTGCTTTGTGCTCTTGGGGGTGGGGAAGTGTGGGCAGTGTCCCCATGGCTCCTTGTTTGTGCTGCCCCTCTGGGAGTCCTGGGGGCTGTGTGGGCTTCAGATCACAGAATCCACTCTGGGCTGGGGGGCAGACACCTCAAGGATCATCCAGTTCCACCCCTGTCCTCTGCTGGAGCCCCTTCAGGCCCTGCCAGGGGCTCTGAGCTCTCCCTGGAGCCTTCTCCTCTCCAGGGGAACATTCCCAGCTCTCCCAGCCTGGCTCCAGAGGGGCTCCAGCCCTGCAGCAGCTCCAGGTCCTGCTGCTCCTGGATCCAGGGCTGGGGCAGCTCTGCAGGTGGGGAATCACCTGAGGGGGCAGAATCCCCCATTTCCTGCAGCCCAGGCTGGGCTCAGCCCAGCACAGGGGGTCTCTGGCCAGGCAATGTTCAGCTTCTCATCCCCCAGCCCCCCTCAGTCCTTCTCCCCAGGGCTGCTCTCCATCCCTTCACTCCCAGCCTGGGGCTGTGCCTGGGATTGTCCCAGGCCAGGTCAGAACTTTGCCCTTGGCCTTGCTGAACCTCCTGAGCCTGGCACGGCCCCACCTCTCCAGCCTGGCCTCAAGTTTTAGCTTTTGTATTTCCAGATTCTGCACTGCATTGGCACATAACTCTGAACTTCATATCAAGTGTGAGCAAGTTCTCCTCACAGCTCAGTCAGATAAAACAATCCTTTTCCAGCCCCAGAACCAAGGACACCATTGCAGCTCTAGGCCCAAAAAGTACAAACAAAGGGAATTGAGGAGAGCAATCTGGGAGGATGGGACTGCATCACCTGAAGCTGCAATTGGACAATTCATCCCAATATGGAAATGGACCAAAAATAAAAGTGTGAAAACTCGTGACTCAGAGTCCATCTTGGGTCCATGCTGGGTGTAGCCCTGGCCAGGCTTTTGTACTGCCCAAGGTGCATCCTTTGAAGGCCTTTTAATAAATCCCTGCTTTACTCCTTTAGCACAGCCCAGCCTCTGTTCTCTGTTCCAGGCAGCCTCTTTAGGCATCAGCCAGGTCCCTGTGGGTGCCCCATCCCTTCCCTGCAGCTGTGACAGCACCCAGAGCTCGGTGTCACCCGCCAAGTGCCCGGGGTGCCCCAGTCCCAGGTGTTTCATTTGGCTTTTTCAGAGTCTCTGAATCTTCTCTGCAGCAGCAAATGCCTTTCCCTCCTCACAGCCAAGTGCTGTGTGCACTGGTGGTGCCAAGGAAATAACTCAGCTCTAAAGTCTCAACACTGGCAAATAAACAAGATTCTCTGTGGCTGCCACTGTCACCTTTGTCCTCTCAGCACAAGGTTTCACACCTGCAGCTCACACCAAACACTCCTCTCCCTGCTTATCTCTTGGCAGAGCTTTTCTGTTCATCTCTCCAAGTACAGGAGCTGGGATTCCTAGTTGAAATACTTTACATTGTACTTTTCAGAAGCAGAATACCAAAAAAAAGGGAGTTGTGTACTGGGATGAACATTTTTATCTACCAAACAGGGATGTAGGCTGTATTTTATGGAATTGACTGAAATCTTACAGGTTTTGAACCATATTTTTATTATTTTAGTGTACGTTGCACGAAGATTGTTCTCTCTCAGCAAGTTTTTACTAAATTCTGTTATTCTACTAATTTATTTTTTAAATATCTTTTTGAAAAAAGAAAACTGGAATGTTTTAAGATGCTCACTGAGTTGACCAGATTCAAGGCAGGCTTTTGCTCTCACGTGTCCTTTGTGTAAATTCTGGGTTAATTAAGTGACTCATTCATTCAGTCTGGCTGAGGCTGCAGAGGCCAAGGAAGCTCCGGCAGCACATGATGGGGTGGAGGAAAACACAGACCCAGCAGAGGGTGGAACTCTCTGAGCCATCTGAGCTTCCTTCTGGGAAGTGAATGGGGAATGGGCAGCCTCAGTGGGGATCTGCAGGACTGGGCATTGAACAGAATCAGAGATCCTTTGGTTCCTAAACACTGCAGGGCTTCTGCTTTGTGTCCCCCTCATTCCTGGGGCCTGGCTGTTCGTAAATGTCCCTGTGCTGGGATTTCACTTCTGTGCTGTACAGTGACAAATCTGAGTTCTGCACCATTTCTACTGGCCCAGGGACCCCTCCCACTGTCCCAGGCTGCTCCAAGTGTCCAGCCTGGCCTTGGGCACTGCCAGGGCTCCAGGGGCAGCCACAGCTGCTCTGGGCACCTCCCCATGCTCACAGCCAAGGATTTCTCCCTCATCAACAATTCCAATCTACCCTCCTTCAGTTTAAAGCCATTCCCCCTTGTCCTGGCACTCCATGCTCTCTGTAAAGTCTCTCTCCAGCTCTCCTGATGTTCCTAAAATCAAGACAATTGCCAGAAAAACGGGTACAGCAAATCCACACTCCAAATCCTTGCTGCCCTCCCCTGGGAGCTGGGATGGCCCCCCAGGCCAGGCTGGGGTCAGCAGCAGCTCCAGCCCTGCCCTGTGCCCACTTGGGCAGCAGGATGAGCTTGTTCCCAGCACCAAACTCCATCAAAAAGCTTTTTGTCACAAGCTGCTGAGCTCACTTTGCTTCATTTTCGGATTAATTAGTAAAGAGGTTCTACAGAGATCCACTTCATTATTCAGAAAATGTTCAGTACTTCCCCTCTCTCTGTCTTACACTTGTACCTCTTTAGATTTAGAATATTTATAAGACTTTTTAAATTTTTTAGCCAAATTATTAGAATCATGAGGGGATGAACTCTGGAGGGGCTGGGGAGAGGCTTTTTCTTCATTTTTTTTCCCCCTTTGGTGTTTGAAAGAAGAAATACTTTCAGGTTCTACTTTCATGTCTGTCCATACCCCTTCTAACCAGGCATTCCAGGTTTTGACTTCTGTTTCAGGAACTGCTTCTGTGTTCATGCAAGAAACTTTCCAGAACAAAACAAAAATCATCCCAGACTGGTTTGGGTTGGCAGGGACCTTAGGGATGATCCCAACCCACTCCCTGCCATGGCAGGGACCCCTCCCACTGTCCCAGGGTGATCCAAACCCAGCCCAGCCTGGCCTTGGGCACTGCCAGGGCTCCAGGGGCAGCCACAGCTGCTCTGGGAACTCCATCCCAGGGCCTGCCCACCCTCCCAGCCAGGAATTCCTGCCCCATACCCCACACCTAAGCAGGGGTGGCACTGGGTGTTCCTTAAGGTCCCTCCAACCCAAACCTCTCTAATGAAAAGTTGTTACAGAAGAGTGAAGAAATGTGGTCCCAATCTTCATTGAGAAACATCATTTAGGTCTTGAGGTGGAGCCAAGCAAGATGGAAATTAAAAATTATGCATCAGTGGCTCTCGGCTTCATCATTTTAAGTTATTCCTTTTAAAACAGAGTATGGTGATTCATTCTGCCTTCTGTGCTTTCTATATGTTTCTGGTTTTAAAATTAGGAAATTGTTGCTTTAAAATAAGCAGTTGATTGGGAAAACTACTTTGTAGTAAGGGCAAAGCCTGAATATTCAACTTGTGCAGAGCTTGTGGGATCTTGCTGAGTGGGAATTCAGTGATGTGCCAGAAACACAGAGTTTGCTTCATTCCAAGTCAGCTTGAAACACCAAAAGTTGTATTATTCATTGTTCTTTCCGTTTCTCACCCTGATAAGCTGCTTTGTTGTCCTTGGAGGCGCTGGGAGCCTCACGCTGGTTCCAGTTGAAATTGCAATATCTGCGTGTAGGGGGGGCAGCAAGGTTTGGAGGCTGCTGGAACTCCAGTATGAATCTTGAATTCCTGCCAGCTGAAGAAATGCTGAGAACTGTAAAAATAACAGGATTGCACGTGAGACAATGTGTTAGACTTGTCTCCATTGTCACTGGAATTTGTCTGTAAAGCCATGGGAGAATGAATTGGAGTTGGAGTTGAGCAGCTCCTGCACGTGAAGGCAGCAGGAGCCTCTGGCTGCACCGTGCTGGGGGTGACTCAGAAATCCCTGAGCTCCTGCCTGGCTCAGGAGCAGAGCTTTGGCACAGCTTTTGTTTCCTCAGCAGCTGTCAGATGTGGTGCACGAGGCACTGTCACTGCATTCCCACCTCCAGGGTGTATTCCCAGCTCCTGGGTGTATTCCTTGAGTAGTGAATGCAGCGTTGGGAGCGGAGCTGGCAGGGCAGGGCTGCACGTGGATGGACAGAGCAGCAGTGAAGGACAGAGCTTTGCTGGATCCTGGAATCCCAGAATGGTTTGGGATGAAAGGGACCTTAAGGATCATCCAGTGCCACCCCTGCCATGGCAGGGACACCTCCCACTGTCCCAGGCTGCTCCAAGTGTCCAGCCTGGCCTTGGGCACTGCCAGGGATCCAGGGGCAGCCACAGCTGCTCTGGGAATTCCAGCCCAGCCCCTGCCCACCCTCCCAGCCAGGAATCCCTTCCCAAGATCCCATCCATCCCTGCCCTCTGGCAGTGGGAAGCCATTCCCTGTGTCCTGTCCCTCCAGGCCTTGTCCCCAGTCCCTCTCCAGCTCTCCTGGAGCCCCTTCAGGCCCTGCCAGGGGCTCTGAGCTCTCCCTGGAGCCTTCTCCTCTGCAGGGGAACATTCCCAGCTCTCCCAGCCTGGCTCCAGAGGGGCTCCAGCCCTGCAGCAGCTCCAGGTCCTGCTGCTGTTGGATGCAGGGCTGGGGCAGCTCTGCAGGAGGGTCTCACACATCTCCACACCCCATGGCCTCAGCTCTCCTGGTTTCTTTGGATCTGGGTGAATGAGCTGCAGCAGGAATGTGTTTGTGTCTTGGCCAGGAACAAGTGAAAGTGTGGATGGATCATTTTCCATATGAACAGCTGGGCTTTTTTTGTTTTTTCTTAATGAGTCTGAGCTGAACAGTTTTAAGTCCAGATTAAAAGCTGGATGGTATAATTATTTTTTAATTGGTCTTTGCAGTAAGAACCTGTGCATTAAACCCCAGAACTTTCTGAATTCCAATTGCTATGAGAAATACAAATCAGGTGGATGAAGTATAATGCTGGAAATTAATCTAAAGGTATCTCTGAAGCATTTTCATTCAGTGACAATTCAGTATTTATTAATGCAGCTTTTGGTTTCTGAAGGCTTTATTTGAGGGTTTTGAGCAGTGAGTCTGATTTCTTGGGCTGTGGTGTGAAGTAACACACGTTGTACTGGTTCCAATCTTGATGAGGAAACTGCTGCTGGTCCTGCTGCATTTTCAGGGCAGGAATGGCTTTCCTTGATAAGCCAGAGCAAGGATCAGAGAAAACACTTGCAGCAGCTGCCTGGGCTCAGGCTGTCACTGCTCTGATAACACAGGCAGGGTGGGAGCTGCTCCTCTGCTTTCCCAGGGTAAGAGGCTCTGTGGGGAAGGAATCTTTAAAGATGCTCAATATCTCCCTTCTTTTTTATTGTCCCTGGAGTTCTTATCCAGCTCATTGTTTGTTTGCTGTGACTGAACCTTCAAAAATGCAGCAAAGTGAAAGTGCACAACTCTCAGGGGGGACCTTCTCTGTACAACTACTGGAGAGGAGGTTGTGGTGAACAAGGGACAGGAGGGGAGGGAGCAGCCTCAGGCTGGGCCAGGGCAGGCTCAGGGTGGACAGCAGCAGGAATTTCCCCATGGAAAGGGTGCTCAGGCCTTGGAACTGCCCAGGGAGGTTGGCAGTGCCCATCCCTGGGGGTGTCCAAGGAGCACCTGGAGGTGGCACTGAGTGCTCTGGGCTGGGGACAAGGTGGGCATGGGGCACAGCTGGGACTCAGTGACCTTGGAGATCTTTCCCAATTTTAATTCTGGGATGCTCGTGCCCTCCACACCTCGGGCTGCTCCTGCCATGGCTATAACCATGTCATGAGGTGATGTTGAGCAGCAGCCAGCAGGTTTGGGGCAGGGTGGGGGCAGTGGGTGGCAGTGCCAGCCCCTGGTGCTCTGCAGGGTGTGTTGGGGGCCTGTGTGTTCCCCTGGCTGTCTCAGACCCTGCAGCAGTTTGCTCCTGGCTTCTGGTTTAACACAGCTGTCTGCACCTTGTTGGAACCTGTCAGCAGCTGATGGGGGCTGCTCAGACTCCAGCCCAGTTCTTCACACTGAATTGAACAAATCTGTTTTTTCAGGCAGTTGCATAATGAGAAGAGACTGCTCATCTTCTGTTCCAGTTTTTTTTGGTTGGCTTTAGAAACTTTTTTCTTTAGAAACTCTAATTTCTCTACTACACTTGTAAACAAACATCTGAAGGATTTATCAGGTAATTTCAGGGCCAGCCACTGTTGCCTTGAATTTGCTAAGAAGTGACACTGGCTAAAAATCCCTCAAAGCCATAGTTGTGATGCAGAATAAATGAATGTGTTCAGCTCATTCAGGAATTTATCCACAGGATGGCTTTGAGTCTGACTGCTTGGTTTTCCAATGCACTTTTAACAAAGGGAAACTGACCCGTTATAAATGGACTTTTTTTTTTCTTTTGCTGGTGGGTTTGTGTTTCAATCTGAGTCTGAAAAGCTTGGGTAAGGTGAGTGTCTTTATGCCTTGGAAATGTGATCTGTGAGCTAAGAGGCAAAGAACTAAATGTTAATGACCTTAACCCTATCGAGCTGCACTGCCCTGACCTTTGTCTCCCATCTCCCCTTTCCCCTTACAGGTATCACTTTCTGCTTGCACCTCAGAACAATCTGCTCTGATTTTAGCTGGAAATCAGAAATAACAGGAGAATGATGGTTTTCTCTGGTTCTCCTGCACCCTGGTAGTGCCCCACTTCTTGGTTTTGGGGTGGAGAGAGGTTGGTTGTGCTGGGGATCACTCAGAGCTGACCTAACAAAGCTCTGCCTAAGCTGAGGTGCAAGTTCTGTCAGGCTCTGTCCCCACACAGGGGAGGTCAAGTGATGTTGTGAGGCTTCTCCTGAATTTGCCAGGAGAATTTGGGATGTTCCCTGAGTGACTTCTGCCCAGCTGGGATCACAGTGGGGTCCTGACAAAATCAGTGTGCAATCAGGAGTTTAATATTTCAGTGGTTTTGGTATCTCAGGACACAGATGCTGCTTAATTCTTGCTAATCCAATCTTTTCCATGTGAATCTTTCAGGTAACAAATCCTCTGCAAACTTCTGGAATGTGCTCATATTCTGCATGGATTTGGTGTGAATTGCTTCTAGCACTTCATGTTGTCTCTGCAATGATTTTGAGTGTCATTAACTTTAGTGGCAGAGGATGCCCTCTGGTCTAGAAGCCAACAAAAACGCTGGAGAGGGACTTCAGCTAAGAGCCTGGAATGGTGGGACAAGGGGGGTGGTTCAAACTCAGAGAGAGAAGGTTTAGATGGGATGTTGGGGTGGGATTCCTGGCTGGCAGGGTGGGCAGCCCTGGCACAGGTGCCCAGAGCAGCTGTGGCTGCCCTGGCAGTGCCCAAGGCCAGGCTGGACACTTGGAGCAGCCTGGGACAGTGGGAGGTGTCCCTGGGATTCTCATTCTGTGGTTTACACATTTTGCCACTAGACAAGGTATATTCTCTGTGCTGCTGACCAGCCATGGCTCCTGGAAAAGCTTTTCAGCTGGAAGAAGGAGGGGAAGAAGAACCCAAGGTGAGCACAGCCCCGTGCCAGGGTTGTCTTCCAGTGCTCCTCACCCTGCAGGGCAGGCTCAGCTTGTCCCCTGCTGCAGGAGCACAGTGAGGAGCTGTAACCCCTCACTGTGCAGCCCAGGCTCTAAACCAGCAAGATTTGAAATACTCAGCTGGCAGACTGTGGCTCACTGAGGCCCTGGACAGTTGTGACTCTCCTCAGCAGGGGAATGTGTCCCTGGGGTTGTGGTCCCTGGTCCCAGCACCTGCTGCTCCAGGGGCTGGAGCTCGGGGAGGTTCCTGTGTGGGAAGAAATCAGGGAGAGTTGTGCTTGGTGTAACTCAGTGCTGGAGCTCAGGAACCTTTCAGATGTGCAAGGAGCAGGTGGTTCAGTAGCAGGAGATTCCAGAAAAGCAGCTCAGTGATTTCCAGCCCTGGAGCTGCAGCAGTCCTGTGTCTGCACGGGGTGTAAATGCCTTTTGTACCTTCCTTTTTTCTGATCCACATTCATGGCTTTGCTCTTGAGAATTCACAGAGAAATCAATTGATGATGCAGAGACTTTGAACTTGCAGGATTTGTGCAGTGGAAAATAAAGATTGTTTGGTTTCTAATGTATTCCTTGAACACTACTTGTGTTGCAGTCTGGCATCGTTTCAAAGACAAAAGTTGTAATCCTTTTGCCTAAAAAGAGCAATGAAGCATCTGCTGCACCATGGTTGTCCCAGAATTGATGTGGAAAAGGTCAAAGCAAAATCCTCGAATCCCTGAATGATTTGTGTTGGAAAGGACCTTATATCCCATCCCAGCCCAGCCCTGCCATGGCAGGGACACCTCCCACTGTCCCAGGCTGCTCCAAGTGTCCAGCCTGGCCTTGGGCACTGCCAGGGCTCCAGGGGCAGCCACAGCTGCTCTGGGCACCTGTGCCACCCTCCCAGCCAGGAATCCCTTCCCAATCTCCCATCCAAACCTGCTCTCTGTCAGCTCATAAAAACCATCGCTGAGCAGAGGAGATGCTGAGTGTGCTGTGGAGTGGGTTCATCTCCCAGTGTTCATCTCCTGTGGTGGGAGTGATTGCTGGGGACACGGGGGATGCCTGGGTCACGTTCCTCGTGTGTTCCTGCACACCTGAAATATTTCCTCTCAGATACACAGCTTATTAAACCTGTCCCACTGACCTGCTGAGATGCTGCTCTTTATTTAGAGCACATCTGGGCATGAGACTTGGGTTTATAGATGACCTTCTTCATGGAAATATTTATAAATATATTAACCAAATAACATTCGGTTAATAATAATATAATAATAATATATTAATATAATTAATATTAATAATAATATATTAACCAAATGCATTTTCAGAGCTTTTTACCCAGTGTCCTGGTCATGCTGCCAGCCTGTGTTCTGTTGAACTTTGGTATTTTTTTCCTTTTTTCCTCCAAGGCATCCATGCCAAATCTGCCATAATAAGTTTCCAACCTGACAAGGCAGGAGTTAAATAAATCCCAAATCTCTGTTGCACTTTTAGGTCAGGACTGGCAGCTGTGAGTTGGGTGAAGCAGCACAGGTCAGTGCCTCCACCACACTGGAGTCCCTGTGAAATGCTCCATTCACAAGCACCAAGCAAAGCTGAGCTCCAGGAGCACCCACTGATCTCTGCATGGATCCTTGCCCGTAAAATCCTTGCTGGGTGGGTTTTTAAGTGCTCAGTGAGTCCATTACCTGTCCCTGGGTTGAGAGCTGCAGCTCCCTGCCCACCCACACGTCCCCAGGGGATAATCCCCTCATCCTCCAGGACAGGGATGCAGGAGGGAGGTTGTGACCTGGTGTAGGTGAGGAGATATTCATGGGCAGCTCAGCACTGCGGTTATGAAACCTGGCAGGCATCAACCTTGAAAACAAAAGGGGATTTCAGTCTCGTGAATTTTCGTGCTTTCTTACACCAGTAAAGTGTCAGAGGTGTTTGGGAGTTCTCCAGGAGCTGTTTGGCTTTGAAGCTGTTGCTGGGGCAGCCTGCAGGGCCCAAGGAGAAGGGAAATCCAAACTTTTCTCCTGTTTGCCCACAGTAGGGCCTGAGCTGACCTGCAGACAGCATTCCTTAATCTGGGGTGACTTGGTAAAATCACTGTCGGTGCCTGCAGTTTCCTTCTTGGTTTTCCTTTTCCAAAGCTGAGCAAAGACAATGTTTTGTGGTTGCAGTGGGATTAGGGAGCTCTCCATTCTGGGGTGCATGGATGTGTTTGATACAGAATCATGGAATGCTTTGGGTTGAAGGAACCTTAAGGATCATCCCATTCCAAACCCCCAGCCGTGGGCAGGGACATCTCCCACTGTCCCAGGCTGTCCTGTCCGACCTTGGGCACTGCCAGGGCTCCAGGGGCAGCCACAGCTGCTCTGGGCACCTGTGCCACCCTCCCAGCCAGGAATCCCTTCCCAATCTCCCATCCAAACCTGCTCTCTGTCAGCTCATAAAAACCATCGCTGAGCAGAGGAGATGCTGAGTGTGCTGTGGAGTGGGTTCATCTCCCAGTGTTCATCTCCTGTGGTGGGAGTGATTGTTGGGGACACGGGGGATGCCTGGGTCACGTTCCTCGTGTGTTCCTGCACACCTGAAATATTTCCTCTCAGATACACAGCTTATTAAACCTGTCCCACTGACCTGCTGAGATGCTGCTCTTTATTTAGAGCACATCTGGGCATGAGACTTGGGTTTATAGATGACCTTCTTCATGGAAATATTTATAAGTATATTAACCAAATAACATTCGGTTAATAATAATATAATAATAATATATTAATATAATTAATATTAATAATAATATATTAACCAAATGCATTTTCAGAGCTTTTTACCCAGTGTCCTGGTCATGCTGCCAGCCTGTGTTCTGTTGAACTTTGGTATTTTTTTCCTTTTTTCCTCCAAGGCATCCATGCCAAATCTGCCATAATAAGTTTCCAACCTGACAAGGCAGGAGTTAAATAAATCCCAAATCTCTGTTGCACTTTTAGGTCAGGACTGGCAGCTGTGAGTTGGGTGAAGCAGCACAGGTCAGTGCCTCCACCACACTGGAGTCCCTGTGAAATGCTCCATTCACAAGCACCAAGCAAAGCTCAGCTCCAGGAGCACCCACTGATCTCTGCATGGATCCTTGCCCGTAAAATCCTTGCTGGGTGGGTTTTTAAGTGCTCAGTGAGTCCATTACCTGTCCCTGGGTTGAGAGCTGCAGCTCCCTGCCCACCCACACGTCCCCAGGGGATAATCCCCTCATCCTCCAGGACAGGGATGCAGGAGGGAGGTTGTGACCTGGTGTAGGTGAGGAGATATTCATGGGCAGCTCAGCACTGCAGTTATGAAACCTGGCAGGCATCAACCTTGAAAACAAAAGGGGATTTCAGTCTTGTGAATTTTCGTGCTTTCTTACACCAGTAAAGTGTCAGAGGTGTTTGGGAGTTCTCCAGGAGCTGTTTGGCTTTGAAGCTGTTGCTGGGGCAGCCTGCAGGGCCCAAGGAGAAGGGAAATCCAAACTTTTCTCCTGTTTGCCCACAGTAGGGCCTGAGCTGACCTGCAGACAGCATTCCTTAATCTGGGGTGACTTGGTAAAATCACTGTCGGTGCCTGCAGTTTCCTTCTTGGTTTTCCTTTTCCAAAGCTGAGCAAAGACAATGTTTTGTGGTTGCAGTGGGATTAGGGAGCTCTCTGTTCTGGGGTGCATGGGTGTGTTTGATACAGAATCATGGAATGCTTTGGGTTGAAGGGACCTTAAGGATCATCCCATTCCAAACCCCCAGCCGTGGGCAGGGACACCTCCCACTGTCCCAGGCTGTCCTGTCCGACCTTGGGCACTGCCAGGGCTCCAGGGGCAGCCACAGCTTCCCTGGGCACCCTGTGCCAGGGCCTTCCACCCTCCCAGCCAGGAATTCCTCCCCAATATCTGATATAAATCCCTCCCCTTTCAGTTTAAAACCATCACCCCTTGTTCTGTCACCATCTTCTATGTCTGTCTTTGGGCTGAGCCCCCAAAGGTGCAGGCAGGACACACCTTCACGCTGCATTTTTGGATGTCCAGATCACCAAAAGTGTTCCATTGAGCCTTTGATGTGCACAGCAAAGGTTTGTGGTGGGTGGAAGTGGAATGAAACCCAGGGGCTGTTCTGGAAGCATCCCCAGCCTTGCAGAGGAGCTGTGGGGCAGCAGCCGTGTCCTCTGCTGGGCTCTGGGTGTGCAGTGAGTGACAAAGTGAGCACCAGCCTGTGACACCTTGGCTGAGAGACTTTGTAAAAGGCTTTTGAAAAACCAGCAGAATGTGAATTTTTAAAAAGGCACCGAGAGATGAACTCTTACAAATGCCCCTGTTTGTTCCAGTTCTGGGCTGGGAGGCTTTGCTGGGGTTTGCTCTGGTGCAGTGACAGGTGAGCTGGGCTGCTGGAGCTCCCAGGAAGATGGGAATATAGAAAAAGTTCAGTAAGAGCTGCTGCCAGTCTGGTGTCCCTGGTACCCTTGTGCTACTGAGTTATGTGATGTTTGGTGACTTCTGGTAGTGCTTGGATGTTTTATTTCAGGAGATTTCCTCCTGCAGCCTTTGACCCCAGGCAGAAGTCCTCTCCCACACACTGGTGGGTGCTGTTCCAGAGCTGCCATGGACCAGGACCATTCCCAGATCTGTCTGTGTTTACCAACCCTGGTGTGGAGAGCAGGATTTTATGTGTGAGGATGTTCCTGGTCACTCCAACTCAACTGTGACATTGAGGAGCTCCTTCCCCTTCCTTCCTGATGCAGGCAGGCATCTCAGGAAGGCCATCAGCTGGCTTAGAGCCTCTCATTAGTGGACAAATGACATTGGGATAATGAAAGCTGCTTCTTCTCCTTGTTGCCATCAAAGAGTTCATTAATGCTGCCCCAGCTAAGGCAGGATGGGCACTGGAGGAGCTCCAGCCTTGAGTGGTGATTTCATCGTTCAAGACTTTGTTCTCACTGCTCCTTGTATAATGTGTGTGCAGCTGAGCCTTGATCAATCTGCAATCACTAAAAAATGCATTTCTGCCCTATAGTATCCCCAAAGCTGCAGGTTGGATAATGCTGGCAGAGGGTGGGTGTGGGGACCTGCTTTGACAAGTAAAGCAGATGACAGGAGTCACAGTGGATCTGTATTGATTAGACAGAACAGTAGGAAGAATTCCTGAATTCTTAAACCTTCTATTTTTAGATGTAATTCGTCTGGGCTGAAGGCTTTCTGTTCCCTGAATTGTTCCAAAAATAAATATTTCAGAAGAGGATTAAACTTGAATGTGCAAGACAGTGTTTTTTATGCATCAGTGTTCATGGAAGGAGCTGGTCAGAAATCACTATTCTCCTTAAATTTGCATGTTCTGAATGCCAATTCAAGCTGCTTTCACCAAAACTGCTCATCCACACGGGAGGCTGGAGGTGCTGGTGAGAATGCAACTGTGAGAGCTAATTTTAGCTAATTCAGTCCTGTGAGCAGCAGAGTCCTTCAGCTGTGAAAAGAGACACTTCGCTCTTGCTTAAATCACTTTCTTTTTTTACTGAGCTGCTGCTGAACAGGGACAGGCTTTGCTGATTCTCACCAAGGGCAATTTCTGCCTCAGGTTTGGGTGCTGGGTTCCTCCTTGGTGTGAATCTGGATGTTAAGATTTTTGTTTTGTTTTGACACTTCAGGAAGATCTTTGAATCTTTCCACACATCGCTTGTGTCAAAGTCCTTCCTCTCACCCTTCTCTGGGGGTTTCCAAGCTCCTGTCACATATATTTTGTGTGTAACACCGTCTGTCCCACGTTCTTCTCCTGGGCACTAACAAACCAGAGGGCTCTGGCTTCTGGAACTTTCCTTCCCAGGTGAGTGCAGCCCTTGCTGCACTGCCCATCCATCCAGAGCCCTTTGGGAAGGTCCTTGGCTGGTCCTTGACTCTGGCACTGTGGCAGCCCATGAGTCACTCGTCCAAGTTCCCAGAGTCATTGCACGTTGTTTCTTTTTCTCCAATTGCTCCTGACATCCCCAAATCCGTGGTGCTGTAAAAACAGCCCCTCTTGTGCAGCTGCTTCTTTGCTGTCTGCCTGTATGAACCTCACTGGGCTTTAACTTTGTCAGCCTGAATCGCTGCCCAAGACTCTGGTTTGAAAGTCTGTCCCCTCCAATAAGGCTGAGATGTGGCTGCTGCCAGGGAGGATCTGCTTGCTGTGCAGTGGAAGGCTTTCACTCTTCCTGTGCTGCCTGGGACTGGGGAGCATCATCTCCTGCTCCAAGCAGCAGCACTTGCGTGACTGCCGGGGAGCCCTGACTTGCTGGTCATGAATATTTCCCTAGAAAATGATTCACTCTCCAAGTGCAGTGGAAATACATCCTGTGTTTGAAGACTCTTTAAATTATTAGTCTTGCTTAACTTCTCTTGGGAGAAGCTCCACTCAGAAGCCTGGAATTAAATGGAAAAGCAGGCTCTTTCAAATCCCAGAATCATTTGGGTTGGAAAAGATCTCCAAGGCCATCGAGTCCCAGCTGTGACCAGTCCCCTCCTTGTCCCCAGCCCAGAGCCCTGAGTGCCACTTCCAGTCACTCCTTGGACACCCCCAGGGATGGGCACTCACAGCCTCCCTGGGCAGTTCCAAGGCCTGAGCACCCTTTCTATGCTGGAAATTCCTGCCCTGGCCCAGCCTGAGGCTGCTCCCTCTGCTCCTGTCCCTGTTCCCTGGGAGCAGAGCCCGACCCCCCTGGCTGTCCCCTCCTGGCAGGGAGTTGTGCAGAGCCACAAGGTCCTCCCTGAGCCTCTGAGCCTCCTTTTCTCCAGGCTGAGTCCCTTTCCCTTTCCTAGGATTTACTGTCAGCTTTATCCAGATGCCCCATGCCACAGTGGGAGCAGGAGTTTGATGCTGAACAAAAATTCATTGAGTATTTGGCAGCGGTGCCCGTGGAGGAAAAAAGTCCATCATATATTTGTGAATAACTCTGGGTTTAGGATCTTGGCGAGTTCAGGAACAGGCAAGGAGACAGTGGAGGGGGCTGTGGCCATAAAGGCAATTTTCCTTCTCAGGGAAGGTGTCCCTGCCCATGGCAGGGATTGAGATGAGATTTGAAGGTCCCTTCCAGCCCAAACCATTGTGTGGCTCTGTGATTCCTTGTCAGGTTGTTGTAGTTAGTGCTCTGGGAAGAGCCAGGACTGGCAATCTGAGCTGCCCAGTCTGGATTTCATGGCCACTGTGTATATTTAGCTCAGGGTTCACCAGCCTTTGCCTTTGGAGCTCGGCATCCAACACCCCGGGACTGCTCTGCGTGTGGAATGTTGGAGCTGGGGTGGGCAACGCCCTCTTGGCTTCTGCTGTGAGTGATCTTCATGGCCTGGATGTGTTGGAGACACGGTGGGAGTGTTGGGAGCTATTTAAAGGGAGCTGTTTACCCAGAGCTTTGGAAACCAAGGCTGAAGGGTGAGAGAACAGGAAACTCAAAGGTTGAGGGGCTTTCTCCTGCAGGGCACGGGAGCAGCCATGAATTTGGGATGGGAAAACAGCGAGTGCTGCTTGTTTAGGGAATTTAAAGGAGCTGATAAGGGCTTCTGATATGGGGAATGGCACATTCTTTCTTTCTGTTATGAACTCAGTGGCACTGAAGTGCATTCCACCTGGCTGGGATGAGAGGGAGAATCCAGAGCATTGCTCTGCTCCCTGTCTCTGGCATCACAAACAGGGGCTGAGGCAATCCCTGTGCACACAAACTCCTGCATCCTGGGCACTGCAGACTGTCCAGTGCTGCTCATTCTGCGAGGTGGGTGAGGGCAGTCTCTGGCTTCCATCCTCTGTGGGTGGCTCACCAAGATCAGCTGGGAGTTCATGCTCCAAAGGGCTGGCACTGGAAACTGGGGGAGATGAGTGGCTGGTAGTAAAAGTAGTAAGAGCCTTCAGAATTAGAAAAACCTGAAGGGAATTGTTGGTGTTTGCCCTGAAATAGGGATATGATTTTGGAATTCCAGATACAGGGGTGTGTTTGGGGAGCTCTCAGGTGAGAGGCTGGGTGGTAACCTGGAAGTAGTCAGTGTTAATGGGGTGCAGGGGCTTCACTTTGGCTGGGAGGGGAATCTCTGAAGCTGGAGAAGCCCTTGGAATGTTCTGTACGAACAGGACGGGGAGCTGGGCAAGCAGAGGAGCTGAGGAACAAGAACTACTGGTGCAGGATGTGGAACTGGATCCCCCAGGGCCAGCAAACATGAGCAGTCTGCATGCCAGGCAGTGCCTGTTCCCTGATAGTGCAGGCAGGATCCAGTGGGGAGTGGCATTCCTGAGCTCCCTGCTTTTCCCTGGAGCTGCTTTTCCCTGTCCCTCCTGGGAAAACAGGGCTGGGGAGGAGGGGGTTGGGACCTTGGGGTCACAGTGCATGGACAGGTATCTGTACTCATGAAAACAGTTCTCAGGAGTGTTTCCCAAACTGCAGAGCAGTCCTGGGTAACCATGGGCCACGTGGGTTGGGATTTATGGGTATATGGGTTTTCTCCTGCTGTTCAGGAAGGCTTCTGCAGCAGTCAGAGTCTTCCTCAGTTTATCGTGTGAGGGGATGGGGTAAAGTCTCTCAGGTTATTTTAAGACCCAACACACAAGAAATCTTTGCAGCCACACCTTCAATTTCAGCAACTCTGTTGGTTTGGGGTAAGAAGCACAGGTATTAACACTTCTGCTTGGCACTGAGAACACCCCCTGACTTAAAGAGCATCAATTTACCATGGGGGCAGTGAAGACCCCCACAGGACAGGAATTCTGCCCTTCAGGGGTTATTTAGAAAACAACCAAAGGTGCAGCCTTACCAAAGAAAACGTTGGTTTGCCCACACCGAGACCCTGTGGTGGATTTTATCTCACAGTTCCCAGGCTGAGCCAGCACTGCCCCATTTGAACTGGAGCAGCACTAAAAAAGGAGCTCCTGCTGCTCATTTCCTTCAGTTCTGCCCGAAAAGAGAGGTCTCTGGGTTGTTCCTTTTAACAAATAAGGTCAAGTTTAGGTGGTTTCTGTGCAGAGACATTGGAATCTGATGTGAGATGTGAGAGTGGATCACAGCAAGAAGTGTGGGATGGACGCCAGGGGAGCAGGCAGTGGGGCTGGGAGGCCTTGGGGAGTGATGGGGGTGTTCTCCTTGGGAAGGAGCTGCAGAGAGGGGCCCTGATGTCCCAGTTTATCCCAGCCTGGCTCACCTGCCAGGACTGGTGTGGAGAAGGGAGGTGTGGGTTTGTGCTGTGTGCCAGCACTGTCCCCCTGTGGGGACAGGCAGCCTCAGGGTCACCACAGCAGCAGGAGCTGGCACTGAGCACAGCTGGATCCTGCCCCAGATGTTCCCCCAGCCCTTCATGAAAGGGGAGCTCCCCTTGCCAGCCCTTCTGAAGGGAGCAGCACTCCTCTGGAAGGCTTTTCTCACTCCTGAGTGCTTCACTGCCTTACTGAAGCTAAATGACACTTCTCACTGGGCTCTTTCCTCATTTGGCTTCCCTGGAACATGAAATGTCCATCTGTGGGGAGAGGAACGTGGATTAATGTTTGTGTCTGACTGCTGAGCAGGTACTGAGGTGACATTTGCCTGTGAGGTTGGTTTGGTGACTTGCAGTGGTGGAGAACAAGCTGGACATTCATTTCTCCACGTGGATTGAAATGCTTTAACTCCACGGCTCAGTTTGTGTTCTCTTCTGCAAGGGGGCTATAAGGAGTAATTATTGGGATAAAATATTCTTTCAACAGCTGTGTTTGCTTCACAATTAAGAAACATTATCAACAGAATGTAAAAACCTGGGTAGAAAAAGTTGGATTGTGACTCCCAGGTGAGGAGATGGTTCCCTGGTGAGTCTGGTGGGAGCAGCTGCACTGGAATCATGGCAAAAGCAGGGAAAACAGCTGGGGCAGTTAAAGGTGGGCTCCTGACTGGCATGTGGCTGTCACAGGTGTGACAGGTGTCACTGGGCAGGTGTGACAGGGGCTGCCAGGGGCCCTGTGAGCTCTTAAGCCATTCATTGAGCACCTGAAATGCTGCTTAGGGCAGGGATGTCCTGATCAGCCTGGATTAATTCAGCTTTAATGCTGTGTTTGGGGAAACCTCTTAAGGTGTGCAATGAGGGAAAAGTCACTCACAGTTTGCACAGAATATCCTGAACAGCTGGAGCAGGTGTTGGTGGGAAGTAGCAGTCACAGGATGGTTGGGATGGGGGGGATCTCTGGAGAGCAGCCAGGCCCAGCCCTGCCAGGGCAGGGACACCTGCAGCAGGGACACAGGGACGTGTCCAGGTGCCTTTGGGATGTCTGCAGACAGGGAGACTCCAGCCCCCCTGGGCAGCTGTTGCAGGGCTCTGCCCCTCCATGCAAAGAGGCTCTTGGTGCTGCTGAGCTGCAGCTTCTTGTGCTTTGGTTTGTGGCCACTGCTCCTTGTGCTGTGTCTGGCAGCACTGAGCAGAGTGTGGCAGGATCCTGTGACAGCCCTGGGGGATTGCTGTGGATTGCTGGGCTCCCCTCTGAGCCTTCCCTTGCCCAGGCCCAGCTCCTGCAGGCTGTGCTCACCAGAGATGCTGCAGAGCCCTGCACATCCCAGCCCCGTGGCCTCTGCTGGACCCTCCCCAGTAGCTCCCTGGAGTTGCTGAGCACTGGAGGAGCCCAGAACTGGACAGGATCTTCCAGCTGTGCCTCCCGAGGGGCAGGGTCCCCTCCCTCAGTCCTGATCCCAGCAACTCTGAGATCTTACTCCTGTTGAGGAGGGAACACCGAGAAAAGCTGCCTGGGTTACTGGAGGGGGACTGCAGCAAAATCTCCCAAGTCTTGGTTAATCCTGAGTAACACCTCTCATGTGCCAGCATCCCTAATTCCTGCCATCCCAGGGCTCTGTAGTCACCCAATTCCTTCTGCTCTGTGTCTTGCAGGTCAGCACTTCCTGAGGACTGAGGTACCTGCCCAGGGAACACCTGCTTGTGAGGTAGGAGCTGGTTTGCCAACGACCCAACACCAAATGTTCAGTTCAGCAGCAGAGGTTTGGTAGAGCCCAGCTGTGTGTGCACACCAGCACAGCTGTGCTGGGAATTGCAGCCACCCCCCTGAGGTCTGAGCTGAGAGTTCTGCCACTGGGAACCCCTGTGGAGCAGACACGTCTGGGATGCACTCACCTTCCCATTCTCTTCTGGTCAACCTTCTCATTGCTGCTCTTTGTACATCCTTCCAGTTCAAATCCTTCCAGAGAAAGTCATGGAAAGGTTTGGGTTGGGAGGATGACCCCGTGCCACCCCTGCCATGGCAGGGACACCTCCCACTGTCCCAGGATGCTCCAAGTGTCCAGCCTGGCCTTGGGCACTGCCAGGGCTCCAGGGGCAGCCACAGCTGCTCTGGGCACCCTGTGCCAGGGCCTGCCCACCCTCCCAGCCAGGAATTCCTGCCCAAAATCCCATCCAGCCCTACCCTCTGGCAGTGGAAGCCATTCCCTGTGTCCTGTCCCTCCAGGCCTTGTCCTCAGTCCCTCTCCAGCTCTCCTGGAGCCCCTTCAGGCCCTGGTAGGGGCTCTGAGCTCTCCCTGGAGCCTTCTCCTCTCCAGGTGAGCACCCCCAGCTCTCCCAGCCTGGCTCCAGAGCAGAGGGGCTCCAGCCTTTCAGGTATTTATTAAAGTTTCTGGGGTATTTATTAAAGTTTCAGACATTCCTGGGGTTCTGGTTGGCATAACAGGGCTGGTGTGGAACTCTAGGCTTATCCTTTCTGGCCACTTGGACCTTCTTTCCTTGCCTTTTCTGCTTCAAAGGGCTCACATCTTGTTTAACTTGGGCACTCAAATCTTCTTTTTATCAGAGTAAGAGGACTACAAAAGATTAGAATGGGTAAACTAGGCTGAGGAAAACAAGTCAGATTTGATTTGTTAGGAATTGGGGGCAGCAGATCATCCCAGTTTTTTATCCTAGCTGGCCTTTGGGGAAGGCACAGTAAAGCTGCAGTTCCACTGCAGTCTGCCATCAGCTCTGCCCTCAGGATGTCCCAGGTGCAGTGCTCACCTGGTGTGGGTTGGGGCAGGAATTACAGTTTATTCCTGATTCTTGGATGGACTGAGACACCCAGGTGTCTTCTGCAGAGCACTTTGGGATTGTTCTCAAGTGCTGGTTATGTCTTGAAGTCCTGAGGGGAATATCTGCTGTTTTCTGCACTGTGGGATCCATCCCTGTGCCTTTTCCTGAGCTGTCAGGGGCAGTGCTGGGACCCCAGTGACCCTGGGCTCTGAGGAGTGCAGAGGATGGAGCTCCTCCTTGATTTAACACCACCAGCTTCATCTCCTGGACCTGCCTGCAGGTGACAGGAGCCTCACAAGTCTCCTAAAACTTACTTAGGGGATAACACTGGTCCTCAGGTGCCTTTTTTTTTCAGTGCCCTTAATGGCAGATGCAGAGATAATGCCATAGGTGCAGAGTCCTTTATGTCCAGTGGGGCTGATGCTGCTGTTCCTGGTGGGCCTGGAGGAGGCTCCTGTGTCCCTGTCCCTGGGGTGACTGGAAGATGCTGCAGTCCCTGGGGTGGCTGGAAGATGTTCTCTGTCCCTGGGGTGGCTGGGAGATGCTCCTGTCCCTGGGGTGGCTGGAGATGCTCCCGTCCCTGGGGTGGCTGGAGATGCTCCTGTTCCCAAGGGGACTGGAGATGCTCCCTGGGGTGGCTGGAGATGCTGCAGTCCCTGGGGTGGCTGGAGGATGCTCCCGTCCCTGGGGTGGCTGGAGATGCTCCTGTCCCTGGGGTGGCTGGAGATGCTGCAGTCCCTGGGGTGGCTGGAGATGCTGCAGTCCCTGGGGTGACTGGAGCTGCTTCACTGCTGCAGTGGCTGTGCCCAGGCTCCCCGGGGCCTTCCCGGGGCTGTGGCCAGCAGCCAAACCATCTTAAGTCGTTGTCTCAAAGCCACTTGAAGAGAAGCCAAGGAAGGTGGCTTATCTCCCCTGGGTGGGATGGGGGGGCCGTGCCCAGGGTGCCCCACGTGCCTGTCCCCGTGGCCTCAGTGCAGCTGCAGAGGTCACAGGAGGTGGCCTGTCACCTCCTCGGGGAGAGGCCACATGAGGAGGGGGACGGGGGCGTGGGAGAGCTTTGTGTTTTCCTTCCCGTACCTGCCAGTCTTGAGTGGGTTCTATTTTTCCTCTTTCCTACCTCTCCTGGCTTGGCCCAGTGTGGTGTGGGGGTCTGCCAGGCTCCTGGGGTGTCTGGGCTGGGTTTGGACTTCAGGGAATATCTCCAGTTGGAAGAGACCCTTGGGGATCACTGGGTCTGCCTGCCTGCTCCTCACAGGACCACCTCAGAGTAAATCCCGGGACTCAGGGTGTTCTCCAGGCACCCCTGGAGCTCTGGCAGGTCATCCTGGACCTCCCAGCTGGTCTGGGGAGGTGACTTTGCCATGAGGATTCTCCTCCTTGCGTGTCTCCATCGTGCAGAGCTGGCAGCTGTGGCAGCAGCCACCCCCAGGGTCCCAGGATCCCTGTCCCCCTCCACACTGCTTGTTCCACGCCTTCAGGACATGCAAACCCACCAGGTTTATTTATTTAAACACACACCAGGTGTTTCCCACAGACTGCACTGAGCAGCTCCAGGTGCTTCCTGGAGGAATTGATCTGGGAATGTTCAGTCCAGGCTCAGGGAGTGTGGGGATGAATGAGGGCAGCTGGAGGGCAGGCAGGAGGGAGGAGGTGGTGCTGGGAGCTGGGCACTGCCTGCTCCTGCTGGGATTCACCTGCCTGGGGAAGATCTTGGCTTCCTTACAGTCCTGAGCCTGTTAGCTCAGCTTGGCCCCCAGCAATACCCCAGTTCCTCCTGCTCCTTCCATTAGGAGCTCCTCCAGGGGAAATGTGTGATCATCCCTCTTCAAATGCTCACCCTGACCATGACTGTGGCACCTGGATCTTCATTTGGTTCTTGGGTTGGTTCCACGTGTACAGGGGGAGAAAACCTTCTGCAAAGGTGACCTGCTGGATGAATTTACACTTTGTTGTGTCATGGCTCTGACTGGGAAGAAACACCCACAAACCCTCCTCTTTAGGGTCACTTCTGTTGGGTGGCAGGCCCTGGCACAGGGTGCCCAGAGCAGCTGTGGCTGCCCCTGGAGCCCTGGCAGTGCCCAAGGCCAGGCTGGACACTTGGAGCAGCCTGGGACAGTGGGAGGTGTCCCTGCCATGGGAGGAGGAGGCACTGGATGGGATTTAAGGTCCCTCCAACCCAAACCCTTCAGGGATTTGAGGATTTTGGGTCACTTTACCACTTAAGCTTTTACTTTCTTAAGGTGATGGGGGAAGCACCCTTTAATAAAATCAAAAGTTGGGGTTTTTTTTCAGTTCTGCACTGAATATTTATTTCTTCAGTCCCCTCTTTTTCCCCTTCTGGCAGGAATTGCTGTGTCCAAGGACACCTCAGTGTGGCACTGGATGCTGCAGCTGCCATAAGGAAGTGAATCATTCTCCCAAGAAACCACCACACCGTGCCTGCTAAGGCTGCAGGGACACCTGGAATGGCTTTTATTGCTCTTTCTTTCACAAAATCTCAGCTTTTGTTCTGTAACCAAAGCCTTGTTTCCCAGGCACCCTTGAACGTGTTTGTTATCAGGGGCAAGGAAATGTAAATACAATGGTGGTTGGGCTGCAGCAGCTCCTCCCTTCCTCCCCCTGCCTTCCTGCAGGCACTGGGGAAGGGGGGAGCTGTTCTTCTGCATTAATTCCGTTCAGAAAGGACTGTTCTTCCCCCTGCTGCCACCCCATCAGATTCCAAAGAGACAATTCTCTCCTTGAGACCCAGAACTAACACAAGGCCACGTGCTGTGGCTCCTCTTGGCATTTCCCCAAGCTCCTGCCTACCAGCACATCCCATTTTTTGACTAGATAAGCCACACAGGCACTGTTCTGCTTGAACTAAGGTTGCATTCTTCTGCTTGCAACATTTGAGCTCATTTCCTAGAAGACAAACTACAAAGATGGGAGCCTTCACCGACCTGGGTCTCGCAGCCCTAAGTTTGCAGCTGCTTTTGAGAGTTTTCCCCAGTGTGGTTGTGCTGGACGTGGCTGATCACTGGGAGCTAATGTTGGTTGATCTCTCAGTCAGCAGGAATTCTGTCATTAAAACCAGGTCAGGATAACAGAAAAGCTGCAGTGCAGAATTTGTTCTTTGGCCTCACTGGGGAGGAATTGGGCTCAGCTGTTGGATGGGAGCAGTCCCTCTGTGCCTGTCATCTGCTTTTTTTACTGACTCTGGCACGGACTTTGTGTGGCAGGAACAACTTTGTGGGCAGAGTTCTTTCTCCTCAGTGCCCAGGCCTGTCTTGCCTGAGCTGCCACAGCAGAAGCCACTGCTGTGTCAGTGCCACCCTGGGGCTGCTCCCNAAGGGGGGAGCTGTTCTTCTGCATTAATTCCGTTCAGAAAGGACTGTTCTTCCCCCTGCTGCCACCCCATCAGATTCCAAAGAGACAATTCTCTCCTTGAGACCCAGAACTAACACAAGGCCACGTGCTGTGGCTCCTCTTGGCATTTCCCCAAGCTCCTGCCTACCAGCACATCCCATTTTTTGACTAGATAAGCCACACAGGCACTGTTCTGCTTGAACTAAGGTTGCATTCTTCTGCTTGCAACATTTGAGCTCATTTCCTAGAAGACAAACTACAAAGATGGGAGCCTTCACCGACCTGGGTCTCGCAGCCCTAAGTTTGCAGCTGCTTTTGAGAGTTTTCCCCAGTGTGGTTGTGCTGGACGTGGCTGATCACTGGGAGCTAATGTTGGTTGATCTCTCAGTCAGCAGGAATTCTGTCATTAAAACCAGGTCAGGATAACAGAAAAGCTGCAGTGCAGAATTTGTTCTTTGGCCTCACTGGGGAGGAATTGGGCTCAGCTGTTGGATGGGAGCAGTCCCTCTGTGCCTGTCATCTGCTTTTTTTACTGACTCTGGCACGGACTTTGTGTGGCAGGAACAACTTTGTGGGCAGAGTTCTTTCTCCTCAGTGCCCAGGCCTGTCTTGCCTGAGCTGCCACAGCAGAAGCCACTGCTGTGTCAGTGCCACCCTGGGGCTGCTCCCTGGGAGGATTCAGGCTGCTCCCCGGGAGGATTCAGGCTGCTCCCCGGGAGGATTCAGGCTGCTCCCCGGGAGGATTCAGGCTGCTCCCCGGGAGGATTCAGGCTGCTCCCCGGGAGGATTCAGCCTGCTCCCCGGGAGGATTGGCCCTGGGCCAGCTGTGGGGCTGAAGCAGCTCAAGAAAAATCCCCGGGATCCTCTCTAAGAATAAACATCACATGAGAGCAGGAGTGTCCCCCTGCCTGGGGACAATTAACTCTGCTGGGAGGCAAGAACAGCTTAAGGGCTGGGCTGGCATCCCTCTGCTGAAGGGATGAGCTGCAAGGCCACAGCAGGGGCTGGCCTGGACCTGCAGCTCTCCCTGTGCTGAGCCTGACACGGTGCCCTCAGAGCCTGCTGGCTTTGGAAATCAACAGCCTGCAAGTGCCCTTCTGGGAGAGGTGGGAGTGTGCCTGCTGAGCCTGTGGTGTGGTAGAGCCCCCTCCAGGTGGAATCCTGCTGGCTGTGGCACTGAGCAGGCTTGCAGTGTGGCTGTGTCCCCTGGGCAGCACAGGAGGGGCAGGGGGAGTCCTGCTGGCTGTGACACTGAGCAGGTTTGCAGTGTGGCTGCGTGCCCTGGGCAGCACAGGAGGGGCAGGGGGAGTCCTGCTGGCTGTGACACTGAGCAGGTTTGCAGTGTGGCTGCGTGCCCTGGGCAGCACAGGAGGGGCAGGGCTGCTGTGGCTCTGTGCTGGTGCTGCCCCCTGCCCTGGCACTGCGGGCTGTGAGCTCACTGATCTCCCCAGGAGTTCCCTGGCCCAGGGAGAAGGTCCCTGTCTGCTCTGAAGCTGCTGCTGGAGCTGGGAATTGCCCTGGGGCCCCTCAGAGCATCCTGAGTTCTCCCCTGGGGAGCTTTGGGGTGACTCACTGGACCTTTCCCTGCCTCAGTTTTCCTTCTCCCGGTGCTTGGGAGCTGCACCATCACCACCAGGAGTGCCCCTCTCCCTGGGGTCAGGGGCAGGCAGGTTTTGCTTCCCAAGGCTCCAACAAATCCTTTGCTGAGCTGTTGTAGCCAAAGGGTTCAGCTCTGCTTGCAGAGGGGCCCAAGGGTGATCAGTGCCTTTAGAGCTAAAGGCTTCTGCCTGGGTGGAAAAGGACTGCAGAGTTTTGCCTTTCTCACCCGTGTGTAGGCACAAATATCCCTCCTCAGAAGTAATTCCTCTAATATGGAATCTGTTTAACCTCCATTCCATCTTTTGTGGAGTTGTCCCAAGATGAACAAACTCCATTCATGGAATTGCCAAAGGTGGTGCAAAAAGGCCCTTCCTGAGCATGTTCAGTGACAAACCAGTGTGTAAGGCAGAGTGGATGTCCCAAAGGTGTCCTCAACAGGGTCAGGGACAGGGATGTCCCAAAGGTGTCCTCAACAGGGACAGGGAAATCCCAAAGGTGTCCTCAACAGGGTCAGGGACAGGGATGTCCCAAAGGTGTCCTCAACAGGGTGAGGGATGTCCCAAAGGTGTCCTCAACAGGGTCAGGGACAGGGATGTCCCAAAGGTGTCCTCAACAGGGTGAGGGATGTCCCAAAGGTGTCCTCAACAGGGTCAGGGACAGGGATGTCCCAAAGGTGTCCTCAACAGGGTGAGGGATGTCCCAAAGGTGTCCTCAACAGGGTCAGGGACAGGGATGTCCCAAAGGTGTCCTCAACAGGGTGAGGGATGTCCCAAAGGTGTCCTCAACAGGGTCAGGGACAGGGATGTCCCAAAGGTGTCCTCAACAGGGTGAGGGATGTCCCAAAGGTGTCCTCAACAGGGTCAGGAACAGGGATATCCCAGAGCAGTCAGGAACAGGGAAATCCCAGAGCAGTCAGGAACAGGGATGTCCCAGAGCAGTCAGGGACAGGGAAATCCCGGAGCAGTCAGGAACAGGGATGTCCCAGAGCAGACAGGAACAGCTCCACAGTTTGGAGCCTTCCAGGTGATTTCTGTCCCACCCTAAATGTTCTTAGGGACTTCAGTTCTCCACGAATCCCTGAGCACCTGAGTGGCCAGAAAAAGAGGGGCTTTCTTTGGTTCCTGGCCTGCACATCCCTGTGGCTGGAGTCTGGAGTGGGAGGTGCTGCTCTGTGGTCCGTGGGTGCATCCCTTGGAGCAGTGCCCAGCGTGGTGGCAGAGCTGGGCACTGAGCATTTGCTTTTTCCTTGTTAACCATCTGCCTCCAGCAGGCTTTGGTGTGGTTTGCAGACAGCAGCCCCTGACCTGTGCACCAGCCCAGAGTGTCTGTTCCATTTCCAGGTTCCTCTGGGGGCATTTCTGGGAGTTGGCAGAAGCCACGACCCTCAGAGGCAGCTGATGAGTCCATGAAGTCTCTCACCTGCTGTAGCCAAGATCTTACAGAATTTGCAAATACCTAAAACTCATTTCTCGGTATAGAAATGCTTTGTTTCATTCTTCCAAAGCTTCCTGGCCTTCCAGTAGTGTTTGAAAGCTTTAAAATACTGTTTCCTCTTGACAAATCCCCTTGGAAAAACAGTGCCAGGTTTGCTGTTGCACTCCTCTGGAACACCAAGCTGGTGCTGAGCTGCCATGAATGAAAACAATTCTCCTCTCAACTTTCTGATGTGGAAGCTTCCAGTCCTGTGTCCTGCTGGGCAGGTTCTGGTGCTCTGTAAGGATGTTGGCAGAAGGGCTTATTTTAATTCCAGGTGCAGTAGGTGCTCTGGTACAGTCACTGGCACCACTGGAATTATTCCGAGCAGGGGAAGGAGTGCAGCCTGTGTGGAGGTGGAGTGGGGAAGCAGGGGTGGTGTCCAGCCTGATCCCAGCTTCATTTCAGGATTCATCCTCTCTGGCCTTGCTTGTCCTCCTACGCTCTCAGATGTGTATTCATTTCTATATTTAACACGTATTTATATGTTATTATATACACATAAGGTGAAACTGATGGTGAAGGCTCTGAGGGCCTGCACAGTGGTACTCAAACTATAATTAGGCTGGACTAAAACTCTGAATTATTTTCTCACAGCATGAGTTGAACTCATTCTTGTCTCTGGGTTTGTCCTTCAGTGTTTGGGCTGCACAGTTCATCCCATCTTAGAAATTAATGCCCAAATTCTCACCTGAGAACAAAAGCCATTACTGTGGGAGACATGTACGTAAGACAAACATGGACTGAGGTGAATTCAGAGGAGCTGGCACGAGGGCTGAGGTGAACTTTTGTGGTGAAACTTCCCCCTTTTGGGAAACTTCACTCAGCTGTTGTGCCCAGGCTTGCAGGAAGAAGAATGAGGAGGTAAAGATGAGAACTGCTGGGTGATGCCCTCAGTCAGTGATGTGCCATCCCTCCCTGTGTCCCAGGAGAAGGATGTCCCTGGGCAGAGCCCAGCTCCGCGGTGTTGTGGCTTTGCTGGGGGTGGCTGCAGGCTCCTCCCTGGTGCTAATAAAGGAAAGCAGCTGACGGGAGCAGCTGCTGGGGCTGGGGCTCAGCCCAGCATCCTCCAGAGAAAGTGCTTTGCAAACAGCCCTTTCCTTCCCTGCCCCCACTTCTCCCTGCCCGTGCCAGGAGAGGAGAGGAGAGGAGCCTCTTCCCCCATGAGTGATGGAGCTCTCCTTTTTTGGTGCTGCCTGTCCCGGGGAGCAGCACACACCATCCTCCTGAAACCCCAGCGGGGCCCTGGGGCTGGCCCTCAGAGCTGGGCATTTGGGAGCTGGAACTTCCAGGGCCGGGCAGAAGGTGGGCAGGCTGTCTTTTTGCCTTAGATAAAGATTTCTGATTTTTGGAGCCCTTTTTAGGTCTCTCACCTCAGTGCTTGTAGCCCAGTGCAGAGCTCGACGCCCCAAAGTCCTCGCAGTTCTTATCTATGAACTCATCTTCCATGTGGCCTTTTTGAAGGCCAGCCAAGAGCTTTAATCCCCACCTTCTAGAGTCCCTAATCCCTGCTGGGGCTTACAGGAAAGTTATTCCTGTCCTCCCAGTGAAGCTGCTCTGGCAGAGCATCTCTCTGTGTAACTCAAGGCAAGTTTATTAATGTGACTTTTTATCAGCTTGGAAAGGGTACAGCTCGGGATGGAGCAATCCAACTTGGCCAGCCTTACCCCGTGCTGCTGAGTGCTTCATGGCACTGACATTGCCCACAGGGAGGGAATGCAGGAGGCTGCTGTGCTCTTATCTCATCTCAGGCACAATTACAGCAGTAAAAGGCTCTTTACAGGCACCAGGACGTGCCACAGCTCAGTTCTGGCTGCAGCTGGAGTGGAGGCAGGGCTGGAAGTGGGCTGCTGGGGTGACTCTCTGCAGTTGTATCCCCCTTCCTCTCCTCAGCCTGACGTTGCTAAGGCTCCCAGCTCTGGGTTTGGTCCAGCTGTGGCTGTTGTAGCTCCCAGCCCTCTCCCTGTGTGAGCCTCCCCTCCCCACCGTGCCTCCAGGGCTGCTCCAGGGCTGCTCTGAGCTCCAGGAATGCTGCTCTGAGCTCCAGGCTGCCTCGGGTGGCCTTCCTGACACCTCCTGTCCTTCCACAGGGTGCCCAGAGCAGGGACTGGGAACAATTCTGCCCTCAGTTCCCTGTTGGCAGTTTGGTGGCTCTGGGCAGCCCCGTGGTCAGCCTGGTGGCAGTGAAGGCTTTGGGAGGTGGCTCAGGGCCCTGTCGTGGAGCTCAGCTGCCTCTCCTGTGCTGCCTTCCGCAGGGAAATGGCAAACCACCCCTCAGGCCTTTGGACAAGTGCACTGGAATTCCCAGGAATGCAGTAGGGCTGCTCTCCTGCGTGTCTGGAGTTCTCTGTCTCAGTTCTGTGGGCACAGTGTGGCTCTCCACAGCCTGAGAGCAGCAGGAGTTGCAGTGGAGTGCCCTGATAAAACAGACTCGTGCTTCAACCTCCTCACCCCGAGCACAGGGGAGCCTGAGACAAGGCCAGAAGGAACTGATGGAAAAGCTGCAGGTGAGAGGCTGAAATGAGAGTTTGCAGAGCTCTCAGTGCAGCTGAACACGGGGCTGAACTGAGATCAAACAGGGCATCTGTGCCATGGAAATGCTGAGCTCCAGAGGCCTGGCTGGGAGCTGCTGGAGGATGCTGAGCCCTGGCACAGGGTGGGCAGGCCCTGGCACAGGGTGCCCAGAGCAGCTGTGGCTGCCCCTGGAGCCCTGGCAGTGCCCAAGGCCAGGCGGGACACTTGGAGCAGCCTGGGACAGTGGGAGGTGTCCCTGCCATGGCCCGGCTGGCACTGGAGGAACATTAAGATCCCTCCAAGACAAACCATCCTCTGATAGCATTCCCTGACCAGGTACCTGCCCATGTGTGTCTGTGTGTGTGTTTGTGTGTGGTTAGACACTCTCAAACAGGAATTCTCCCCAGTTCTCTTACATTTGGACACTCCTCCTGCCTTGATCTTTGACAGAGATTTGGCTCCAGCTAATTGCTTTTATTTTGCATAAGTGCAGAATGTAGACTTTATTTTTAAACTGCTTTTACTGAGTTGAAAATCATGTTAATCAGGGACTGTAATATTCATGTTAGCCTCCACTGGAATTCCTCGAAGTCCTGAAGGGCTGGTATTTATTTCTCTGTTTTCCTCTTCTCCTCTGCTGATAACAGCCCTGGCCACAGTGATCCCTTTGTGTGGAACCTTCCATAATACCTGGCAGTGATGGCATCAGTGCTCTCCAGCAGCTGTGCCCTGAGAGAGGGAAAGGTTTAGTGGGATGTGATGGGAATGCAGGGATTCCCCCTGTGCAGGTGATTCCTCCCTGGAAGCCCAGCTGTGCAGGTGATTCCTCCCTGGAACCCCAGATGTGCAGGTGATTCCTCCCTGGAACCCCAGCTGTGCAGGTGATTCCTCCCCAGAAGCCCAGCTGTGCGGGTGACTCCTCCCCAGAAGTCCAGATGTGCAGGTGACTCCTCCCCAGAAGCCCAGCTGTGCAGGTGACTCCTCCCCAGGAGCCCAGATGTGCAGGTGACTCCTCCCCAGAAGCCCAGATGTGCTGTGCTCCAGCTCTTTGGGAGGGGATGCTCTCTGGGCTGCCTTGGCAGCAGGGTGGGGAGCAGCACTGGCAGAGCCTTGGGCTGCTGGCAGCTTTTGGCCTGTGCCAGGATTGCCAGAATCCTGTCTGGTGGGATCTGGGTGAGGTGGGTTCCTGTGTGGAATCACAGCCAAGGCAGATGTTGGAGTGGGCCAGGTCCCTCCAGGACACAGTCCCTGTCAAACGTGTTCTGGCTGTGTTTGGAGGGAGCAGTGCAGAGCCTGCAGCTCCTCCTGCAGAGCTCACTGCAGGGGCAGCTGCAAACCCTGCTGCCTGGCCCCCATGGATCCCTCCTTGCTGGGAAAGGCAGCATTCCTTGGAAAACATCCCCTGGAGCAGCCCTGTCACTGGGGGTTGTTGTTCCAGCTGGAAATGGGCACCGTCCTTTGGGGGTTGGGGTTGCCATGGTTCCTGCAGCAGTCTTGCAGCTCCAGTGCAGTGTTTGTGGGTGCTGGGAGCTTTTCCTTCCTGCAGTGCATGGACTGTGTGACGTTCCTCAGAGGCACTGTGCAGTTTCACAGGATCTTGAAGGTTGGAAAAGACTCCCAGGATCAACCTTTGCCTGGCACCCCCACATCAACTCAACCACAGTTCAACTCAAACAGCCTGGAGCCATCCTGGCTGCTGGTGCCTCCCCTGGATGCCCTTCTGGTCCTGGTTTCCCTCAAGTCCCTTTCCATTAAAGAAAAAATGTTCCCTTTTTTGTTTGTTTGTTGAATCAAACACAGATCATTTTAATATTAGTGAATATCCACATCCAAAAAGAGCAGGTGGGGAGTGCTTTAGTGAAGCTGGGAAATGCTGGCCTGGCACCTTCAGGCCACCTTCAGGAGTGGCTTTTGGGCTGACAGTGAGGAGGAGCTCCACACGTGGAGAGAGGAGCTGGTTTTGCAGCTTGCCCTTGGCTGCTGTGGGATTTCTGCCTGCTTATCCCTGCAGACTTCAGCATTCCACGAAGTGCAAGCTCTCCAAGCCACGAGGGGCTGCGAGGCAGGAAGAAAATAGAAGTTTTGTCAAATCTGCAGAAATGGAGAGGCTCTTTGGAACCTTCCCAGCCAGGCAGGAGTGCTGGGGGACTGTCTGCTGCCTGGCCCTGCTCACCCCTGTGGCATCTGAATCATCCATGATGGGGAAGGCACAGCTCATTGCCTTCAGCAGAGCTTTCCCCAGGGGAATGGAGGGATGGAAATGGCCCTGATTGTGGAGCAGAAATCATCATTAAGGACTGGGAGGCAGCAAGTTGGGTTTATTTGCAGTACCAGTAAGAGCAAAAGCAATGCTTGAAAGGGAGAAATGGCTCATTCCCTAAGGAATGAAACCCTGCAGTTGATGGACACCCTTGAGGAGCCTCAGTTTCCCCACTCGTGGAAGGCCCAGGGGGGAGCAGCACTCAGAGGCTGAGGGAGAGGCTGCTCCTGACCAAGGAGTGGAAGGAGGGAGGTGCCAGACGTGGCAGGGAAGTGGCTGGGAGCAGGCAGTGGGAGGAGGAACTTCATTAACCCCATCTGAAGTGAGAACTCCAGACTTCCTGCTTATACCTGGTGTGGCCATAAAGGGATTGTGGAAGGGACTGAGATCTGCCTGGAGCCTTCAGAGCTATTTCATGGCCACAGTCCTGGGATCCCAGACTGGGTTGGGTTGGGAGGGACCTTCAGGATCATCCAGAGCCACCCCAGCCATAGCAGGGACACCTCCCACTGTCCCAGGGGGATCCAAGTGTCCAACCCGGCCTTGGGCACTGCCAGGGATCCAGGGGCAGCCACAGCTGCTCTGGGCACCCTGTGCCAGGGCCTGCCCACCCTGCCAGGGAACAATTCCTGCCCAAGATCCCAGCCAGCCCTGCTCCCTGGCACTGGGAGCCATTCCCTGTGTCCTGTCCCTCCCTCCTGTGTCCCAGCCCCTCTCCAGCTCTCCTGGAGCCCCTTCAGGCCCTGGCAGGAGGACTCTGGGATTCCTGAGTGGAAATACCTGTGTTGTCCTGGTGTTCCCTTCTGGAGACAACAGTAGGAACTGTTCTCCCTTTACTTGTGCATTTCTGGCTTTTTTCTGTAGCAGCTGGGAGGCTCTGGGGCTGCCTGAATTTATTCTGAGTAATTAAAGTGAGCCACAAGGCTCGGGGAGTTTGTGCTGAGAAGGGAAACAACTCTGCAAGGGCTTTGTCTGGTTTAGGAGTCCAAGCTTAAAATCATCCAATGCCCCAAACCTGCCTCCTCTGCACCCAAACCTGCTCTCTTTGTCCCCAAATCTGCCCCCTCTGCACCCAAACCTGCTCTTTGTCCCCAAATCTGCCTCCTCTGCACCCAAACCTGCTCTCTTTGTCCCCAAATCTGCCTCCTCTGCACCCAAACCTGCTCTCTTTGTCCCCAAATCTGCCTCCTCTGCACCCAAACCTGCTCTTTGTCCCCAAATCTTCCCCCTCTGCACCCAAACCTGCTCTCTTTGTCCCCAAATCTGCCTCCTCTGCACCCAAACCTGCTCTTTGTCCCCAAATCTGCCCCCTCTGCACCCAAACCTGCTCTCTTTGTCCCCAAATCTGCCTCCTCTGCACCCAAACCTGCTCTCTTTGTCCCCAAATCTGCCTCCTCTGGTCCTGCCCCTGTCTCTTGGCCCTCACAGAGGAGGGCAGCAATCATTTAAACCCTATAAATAATAGCTGGAACATCTCTTGCTGTATTTATGGATTGTCTGAAGGAGATTGTGGCTCTGGGACTCCCCCGGAAATCCTCATTTGCTGGAAGTCCAAACGTGCACTGGAGATCAGGAATATTTGATGTGCTGCCTCCCTGTCTGCTCTCCCAGGAGCTCTGAGGAAGCTGCCAGCTCACTCTGGTCTCAATGACAGCTCCAAGCTGAAATCTGGTTTGATTTTGCTGTGGAAATCTCTGGAATCTCCTCATTAATCCTGGTTTGATGATGCCATGGCTGGTGCAGCAGGTCTGGAGCATCCCCAAGAACTGAACACCTTCCCTGTGCCAGGGGCTGGTCCCTGCCCATCAGGGAGTCCTTGGGGAGCTCATTCCTGAGGAGGATTCTGGAATCCAGGCCACCCTTGCTGGGGCTGCTTCTTCCAGCAGTTGAGCCCAGTGTGGTTTTAAGTGTTGGGGAGATTTTATTAAAGATCTCTCAGCCTCCCTCTCTTTGCCTCTAAGGAGCTTCTGGCCATTTGTAGGATCTTCCTGTGACCCCAGAAACATCCATAAAACACAGCTCTGCCGTGTTTAACTTCAAAACAATAAAGAAGTGAACCCCATTGGTTTAGACCGTGCTGAAAAAATGATAAAAAATTCTGTTGGCTCAGAGATTTTTGTGCCCAGCCATGGAATGTGAGCAATGCCAGCAGCTCGGTCACTGTGTCCTGTCCTTTGGGAGGTGGATGCAGAAACCTTTCCATGGATTCCAGGCCTGTGGGCAGGAGGATGACACAGCAGATCTCTGCTCTGCTGTCTCCTCACGCCTCAGTGCTCCCAACAGCTCCAGCTAAGAAAAGAACCTGACTTACCCAGGAGAAATGGGAATTATGACCGAGCTGGCCCTGCTTCTCCCAGCCAGGCATTTCATTGGGGATGGAGTTAGGAGCTAATTTTAACGTGGATCTGATGGAATAATGGATGTGCTTCTCACAGATCCGGGCATCAGAGTCTCCTCTGCAGCAGGAGTGAGGCAGTGTTACTGCACCGTTCCTCCTGCATGGCAGCAGATCCCTCCTCCCTCCCGGGCAGGAGGGTCGCTGGGCCAGGGGCCCCGTCAGCCTGTTGGGAGCAGGATGGAGCTGGGGATCGCTGCCAGGAGCTGGCAGGGCTCTGGAGCAGGCTGGGATGCTGTGTCACTGTCAGTGTCACTGTCACTGTCACTGTCACTGTCACTGTGAGGTACCTGCCACGCTCCTCGGGGCAGTGTCCTGCTCTCAGGCATTGTGTTTGCACAGTTCACAGCCTGGCAGGGCTCTGCAGCAGGCTGGGATGCTGTGTCACTGTCACAGTCACTGCCACTGTCGCTGTCACTGTCCCTGTCACTGTCCCTGTCCCTGTCACTGTCACTGTCACTGTGAGGTACCTGCCATGCTCCTCGGGGCAGTGTCCTGCTCGCAGGCATTGTGTTTGCACAGTCCCCGGCCTGGCTGCGCTGTCGATCACTCTGGCATGCTCTGTCACTGTCCCTGCCACTGTCACTGCCACTGTCATAAGGAGGTACGTGCAATACTCCGCGGGGCAGTGTCTTGCTCTTAGGCATTGTGTTTGCACAGTTCACAGCCTGGCAGCTTTGGGCTTTTTGGGCAGCATCCCCGTGCCCACTGTCCTCTTCCTCTGTCTCCAGACAAGACACACAAAATCTGGGTCAGACTGATCATGGCCTGAAATTCCAAGTGTGTGCGTGCCCGGAGGCAGGAACACAGCACAGCAGTCAGGGAAGCTGCAGCATGGCAGCACAAAGTTCAGGAAATAAATCCCACTCTTCCCTGGCTGGGAAGCTGGAGGCTGTGGCTCGTGCAGGTTTTGATTTGCCCCCTTTTCCAGAGGGTGGTGAGTGGGATGATGGCTCTGGGAAGTTGTTCCAGGGGTCACTTGAAGTAAAACTTGGCTGAGGGAGTTGCTGAAGAGAAGTTCTCGACACCCTGAGAAGTTGTTGATGCCCTGGCATCCCTAGAGGTGTCCAAGGCCAGGCTGGCCAGGGCTGGCAGCACCTTGGGATTGTGGAAGGTGTGGCATGGGGTGGCACTGGGTGATCCTTGAGGTCCTTCCAAGCCAACCCATCCTGGGACACTTCCAGGGATTGGGCAGCTGGGACTGAAATCCAGGGAATAGCTGGAACTCTTTGGAACAGGACACCAGGATGGAGGGTCTGTGATGTGGGTGAGGGATTAAGAGAACCCTGCTGAATCTTTCAGATTAGCTGAGGAGAGATGGATCTTGTTTATCCCAACACACAGGTTACTCACTGAGTACACAGAGATTGTGAGCGTGGGGAAGAACAGATGGAGCAAACCCTGAGTGTAACAGATCAGCTGTGCCTGGAACAGGAGAGATCTAAACAATCCTCCTGTGGAAAGAGAATGTGTGAGTTCAAGGAACACGACTGGTTACCTTTGGGGTCATTTGCAGATTTCCTGGCATGTGTTGCTGCAGGAACCCCTTCTCCCTGCCCTGTGCAGCTGTCACTGTGGCCCTGGCAGGGCTCTTCTGCTCCTTCCACACCTTTCCTGGGGCAGACTCCTCCTTTGGGTGTTGCCGGGAGGCTGGGCTGTCCCTGGAGGCTGTTCCTGGGGACAGACCTGGAGTCAGGCTGGTGTCAGCCCGGGCTGCTGCGCTCCCTCTGCTGACTGAACACCCACGGGCTCAGGGCAGCTGTTCCCTGCTGAAGTCACTCAGAATCCCTGAATCCCTGGGGCTGGAGAGGCCCTCCCAGCCCACTGAGCCCAGCCTGGGCACAGTCCCCAGCCCAGAGCTCTGAGTGCCACCTCCAGGTCCTCCTTGGACACCTCCAGGGATGGACACTGCAAACCTCCCTGGGCAGTTCCAGTGCCTGCTCACCCTTTCCAGGTGATCCTGCCTTCACAAGTCTCTGTCACTCCTCAGTTTTCCTCTTCCATCCCAAGGTTGATGTCAGAATTCATCTTCCCTGTGCTCTGTACATGTCTGCTTGCCAGGGCTGTGCAGGCAGGGGATGAAGGTGCATTTGCTGAGGATTCTGTAACGTTTCCCAGCCAGCTCTGTTCTCTATGGATGGAGATGGGGTAGGAACAGCTCTCTCTCTAAGCTGCTCAACACCTGAATATGCTCCAGGATTTGCTCTCTACCCTTGGGCACGATCCCTGCAATATCCTCCTTTTCCTCTTGCCTTAGCCAGCAGACAAGCCCTGGGAATGTGGGAACTGGGGCAGTCTGGCTGCTGGAACACCAGAGAGGGAAAAGGAGGAATTCCCAGGGCTGTTGTGGCTGTCCTTGGAGCCCACCTGGGCTGAGGAGGGATCCCTGCAGTTCCTGCCAGGTGCTCCTGCATGTCTGAGACACCAGTGCTGTATTAACATGGCTTTTCTTAGTTACACTGGTTTATTTTTATACATCATTCCTACGTTCCTGATTTAGCTAAATACAGACAAGGAAATGTCCTGCTGATAAGGCTGCACAGCCTCATTATTCTTTTCCCCCAGAAAGTAGATCACTCCAGTGTCCTAGTTCCTGTGTAGGCCTGGAATAGCAGCACTGCCAGAGCCACAAACCCCCAAATGTCACATATTTTATGGCAGCTGTTCCAGGGAGTGCAGCCAGCTCCGTGTCGGGCTCTGCTCCCAGGGAACAGGGACAGGAGGAGAGGAAACAACTTCCAGCTGAGCCAGGGGGGGGTTCAGGTTGGATACTGGGAAAATTCCTTCCTGGAATGGGCTGTCCAGCCCTGGCACAGCTGCCCAGGGCAGGGTGGAGTCCCCATCCCTGGAGGGATTTCAAAGCCCTGTGCATGTGGCACCTGGGGACATGGTCAGGGGTGGCCTTGGCAGTGCTGGGGGATGCTTGGACTGGATGGACTCAGGGGACTTTTCCAGCCTCAGTCACCCCCTGCTCATGATGCAGCTTGTTGGGAAATCTGAACATTGTTTTTCTTTGTGATGCTAAGTGACATTTTCAGAAGAAGATGATTAAATGTTCATGGCTGCACACTGAGGCTCACTGACCTGACGCCAAGGGTTCACTTGGGACTGGAAAGCCAAGGAGGATGTGCCTGGAAAATTGGCTCTTTCTGAGCCCCATTTGTGCCTTGAAGGAGACTGGCCAGGGCAGGGATTAAACCTCTGGGAGTGCCTTCCCTGCCTGGTGCTCCCTGCAGGGTGATGCAGCCAGTTGTGTGCACATCTGGGTGATGGTTTGTCTTAAAATAGGCAGGAGCTCAGAAGGAAACCTTTTTGGTAAGACTCCTTCATTTAAATATAAAATGGGGTTTTTTACTGACCGTGATTCAACTGTGACCCTGCACAGGGGGTGAAGAGCTCCAAACTCTTCACCTCTGGGTTTCCAAGCTGTGATTCAGGGCCTTTCTCTAAACCACCAAGAACTGCAGTTGCTGCCTGAAGTGTGCTCTGCCTGCAAGTCTGACCTTTTCTTGTTCAAAGAACAAAAAAGAAGAGCTTGACCTGAATTGGTTTCCATAACAGACTTGCCTGGAAGGACAGAAACCCCAGTGTCAGTGGGACAGCATTGTTCCTAAGGAATGTCAGCCTGCAGCCTGTAGGTATGTGGTGGCCCTGCAGTGCTGACACAGAATTTCCTGGAGTTCAAGGAGTAGGAGCCTTTGTTTTTTGGGAACAAGAGGACGTGTGTTCTGCCAGCCCATGGAAGGCAGCAGGCCTGGGCTGCTGCACAGTGGCCACTTGGGTCACCCCTGCTGGCCCAGCACACACAAGTGTCCCTTGTGCTCGCGGGGCTGTGGCTGCAGCTCTGTGTCAGCAGCTCCTGCTTTTCCCAAGGCCAGCCCAGAGCCAGGCTGGGGGAGCTGGGAATGTTCACCTGGGCAAGGGAAAAGCCAGGGAGAGCTCAGAGCCCCTTGCAGGGCCCAAAGGGGCTCCAGGAGGGCTGGAGAGGGGCTGGGGGCAAAGCCTTTCTGGACATTGCAGCAGTTTTTGTGGGCTCTCCTTACCAAGGATAACTTCAGAAGGCTGAAAGGTGAAAAAGTGAAGAACTGGTGATGGGTGTGTGTTGTGCCAACCTGGAGGCTGGAGGTGACTCAGTTCAGGTGCATTTTTTCAGCTCGGTGCCAGGAATTCAATTGAACACAGAGATGCAAATCAGGGAGGGATAACTGGTGATTACTTCTCAGTTTCCAGTTCAGAGCTGTGGATATAATGCCTACGTGTGCACTTTGCTCTATTTTTTCCATGTAAACATTATTCAAACGTCACTTTCCCTCCCAAATCCCAGGGCTGCAGGGGTTTGCTGGGATTAGCGAGGTTTGCTGAGGACACAGCACGCTGCAGGACCCTCTGGGGGGATCAGGAGCAGCACTGAAGTACACATCAGAGATTATGTAAAATCCTAATCTCCACAGGGGAGGCTGGGTGCAGTCCAGCCCAGCACTAAATTCCCTTGCGTCAGTTGTGTTTGTGCTGCTGAGGGTGTAATGAATTCACTGCAGATGTGGGCCAGGCCAGGAGGCAATGTCACACCACGGCCACCCTGGCCAGGTACTGCCCGCTGCTTTGGACAACTTTTCTTCAAAGTTCTGACATCTTTTCTTCAAAGTTCTGCTAAAAGATCCTGTGAAATGTAACAACCACGAGCTAAACCCGCTTGGGATGATCCCGCTTTGTTTCTCCTCTGGTGGGGAGGGTTTAGAAACATCTGGGAATGACTGAGCACCCAACAAACATTTCTGACGGTGGAGGGGCCCAGGGGACAAGCAGTGGGCAGCAGTGAGTGAGGGCAGGTCAGAGATACCTTGAGTGCTGTGTCCCTTTGTGTCCCTCAGGTTAGGAAGGACACTGAGAGGGGCTGGGAACACAAACCCTGTGAGGAGCAGCTGAGGGAGCTGGGGGTGCTCAGCCTGGAGAAAAGGAGACTCAGAGGTGACCTTGTCACTCTGTACAGCTCCTGAAGGGTGACCTTGTCACTCTCCACAACTCCTGAAGGGTGGCTGTGTCAGCTGGGGTTGGTCTTTTCTCCAGGCAGCACTGCCAGAAGGAGAGGACACAGCCTCAAGCTGCATCAAGGGAAATAGAGGTTGGGTATTAGGAAGAAGTTTTTTACAGAGAGGGTGACAAAGCACTGGAATGATCTGCCCAGGTGGAGTCCCCATCCCTGGCTGTGTTTAAGGAAAGGCTGGGTGTGGCCCTGGGTGCCAGGGTTTAGTTGAGGTGTCGGGGCTGGGGTGGACTCAGTCTTGGAGGTCTGTGCCAAGGGGGGCATTGTGTGACCCGTGTGAGGGCTCTGCTGAACTCTGCTGTGTCTGGGGGGTTGCAGGTGCAGAGGGCTCAGGCATGGCTGAGCTGGAGCACACGCTGAGCCTGGCCGACGCGCTGAGCGAGCCGCCCCACGCCGTGGAGGACGAGGTGCAGAGGGACTTCATCGCCTCGCTGGAGGCCGAGAGCTTCCAGGACGTGGTGGGGGAGACGGTGGACAAGACAGACTACGTGCCCCTGCTGGACGACGAGGAGCAGGCCAAGCCCGGCAGCCAGGAGCCCAAGGGCAAGGGCCACGTGGACGGGGTTCCCCTGGAACGTAAGTGTCCCCAAAGTGCCCTGGAACAGCAGGGAGCGCCTGTGCTCGCTGTGACACTGCTGGGACAGTGTTCCTCTGCTGCTGGCCTCAGTCTGAACCCTTCATGTCAAAGCCAACATTGACATCAAGCCCTGTTTGTTGTTTTAGCCCTTCGGTCCCTCAGCCTGTGGCACAGCCTCTCCCTGCTGGGCCACAGCAGAGGCTGTGCTGTACATGGATATTTGGGGTTGGGTGCTTTTGGGGCTCTCAGACAAAGCACTGACCACATTTGGTGGCTGCTGTGCTCCACAAACAGTGTCCCAAAACAGCAGAGCTGTGCACGGGGCCTCCACTCTGGGGGATGGCAAATCCAAGGAAGAAAGGTGGCTGGGGAGCTGTTCCTGCTGAGGGGAGCAGATGGGAATCTCCAGCATCTGTCTGGGAGCTTCACTCCCAAATGTGTAACAGCTGAACCCCATGGTTCTGATCCAGGGCTTTATGTCCTTGGATTTCCTGTGGATGTGCTGGTTGTGTGCAAGGTACCAGAATGTGCTGCTGTCTCTGCTGCTGCTGAACACTTGGCAGCCCAGCTGGTGCTTAGAGTCGTGGAATCATTAGGGTTGGAAAAGACCTCTGAGCTCATCAAACTCAGCAACTCCCCCAGCACTGCCAAGGCCACCCCTGACCATGTCCCCAAGTGCCACATGCACAGGGCTGTTAAATCCCTGCAGGGATGGGGACTCCATCCCTGCCCTGGGCAGCTGTGCCAGGGCTGGACAGCCCTTTCCAGGAGGAATATTCCCAATATCCACCCTGAGCCTCCCCTGGCAACTGTTGAGGCCATTCCCTCTCCTCCTGTCCCTGTTCCCTGGGGGCAGAGCCCGACCCCCCCCGGCTGTCCCCTCCTGCCAGAGAACTGTGCAGAGCCACAAGGTCCCCCCTGAGCCTCCTTTTCTCCAGGCTGAGCCCCTTTCCCAGCTCCCTCAGCCCTCCTGGGGCTCCAGCCCCTTCCCAGCTCTGTTCCCTTCCCTGGACATGCTCCAGCCCCTCAGGGTCTGTCCTGGACCTGGAGAACCCAGAACTGCCCCAGGAGTTTGAGGTGGAATGTCACCAATTTCTTCATGTTAAGAGCTTTATCGAAAGTTCTTTAGGAAAAGGAGAGTTTTAAACAGATGCTTCTCTATATGAAAGGGAAAAGAGTAAGGTTTGGGGGTCATCCAATGGGTTTCTTTGCCAGTGAGCAATTTAAATTATTGCTCCCCTTGCTTGTGTGCTGATCCCTCCCTGCCCAAGTGGGAATTGTCACCTGGGACCAGCAGTGCCTTGATGATTTTATTTGTTTTGTGCCCTTGATCTGTGCTGTGTAGAAGAGGAAAACCTTTGGTAACCTGGTGACTTCCTTCAGGAGAAATCTTCTTCTGCCTTAATCCTGTTGCTCATCAGTGTTGAGGAAGGTGGGATGTGATTCCTCAGAATAAACAGAACCTCCAGGACCACAGCCTGGGGAATTCTGGTCTGTTTAAGGCATTTATTTGCTTTGTTTAGAAGTGCATTGAGTCCCTTGTAATACAGACAGTGTAACTTGGTTTTTCCATGCTGACACAGTTATTAAATGGCACCAGATGAGCAGGAAGGAGGGCAGTGGGCAAAGAGATGATTACAAAACTTGGAACTTTGGGCAGTTCAGGTGTGCATTCTTTATTTCATTTAGATGTTAGCATTGCAGAAGCAGACAAACACGAGGACTTGGTAACACTTTCTCTGTGATTCCAGGGTGTTTTAAAGCAATCTTTTGGTGTAGAAGCTGCAGATCCTAAACCATCTCAGCACCAGGATTTCTCAGTGCTAAAAGCATGACCCAATGTTGGGTTAAAAGACAAGTCCCTTAAGCTGTGGATCCTTGGACATTGCATCCCAGCTCATCATTTCACAGAACTCCAGGATTTGGGGCTGGGGGTAACGAGGCCTTTTGGGTTTGCTCAGTAATTAAATCTCTCTGTGGGAGGAAGGCTGGGTCCTGGGGGCAGAGCTCAGGCAGAAATGCTGGGGGGGAGGAAGCAGAATTTCTGGAGGAATTCCTTCTTGGAAAGGTTGTTAAACGTGGGCAGGGGCTGCCCAGGGAGGTTTGCAGTGCCCAGCCCTGGAGGTGTCCCAGGAATTCCTGGAGGTGGCACTCAGAGCTCTGGGCTGGGGACAAGGTGAAGACTGGGCACAGGGTGGACTCCATGGTCTGGGAAGGCTTTTCCAGCCTCAGTAATTCAGGGATTCTGGGATCTCCTGGCTTTTCCCAGCCCCTGCTCTCCCCTCTCTGCACACCCCATCATGGGGCTGCTGGAGCAGAGCTCCTTTCCCTCCTCCGTGGAAGGGGGATGCAGCTCCTTTTCCTTGCTTTGGAGGTTGGCTTTTCCCTTTTTTGGGAGAGCTGGAGAGCAGTCAGGAGCGTTAGCTGAATCTCTGGCAAGGTGCAAACGGGACCTTTGTGAAGAGCTGGAGAAGTTGCCCTGAGTGGAGCTCTCCCACCTGGCAGCAGCAGGGAAGGGCTGAAGCCTAAAACAGGGCACTCACCTCAGGCCAGGCTGAGGATTTGGTCCTGGAATGTGCTCATTTCTCTCACCTGTTTTTCCCTGAAGTGCTGAGGATACCTGTTTCTTCCAGGAAATGTATTTAATATTTGTAACTTTAAAAGTACAGTAAAGCTGAATGAGCTTCGTTTGTTGAGGCTCCAGAGTAAATGAGCTCTAGGTGAGATTTTCAGGCTCCTGAGGGAGTCTTGGTGTTGCAGTTCCATGTTTGAGTGTAACACCAAGATTTTGGGGAGCAGCAGCAAGAGTTCCAGGTCCCTGGCTCCAGACAGCCTGGCTTTCCTGAGGGAGAGGAGCAGCCTGCAGAGCTCAGGCTTTTCAGCCTCCACTTGTTCATTTATTTATGTTCAAAGGCACAAATGTGTTCTGACACCACGGTCTGTGCTCCTGAGATTGTCTTTCTCCAGTCAGAAGAGGTTTAATCCTCCATCCTGTCAGGCTTTAGCTGCTCCAGCTCTGCTCCAGGGTTTTCTTGCACTTCTTTCCTAAACCCAGCAGCCAGATTAGGCAAGTTGAACATGGAGCTGGGCCCCAGCATGGGGCTGGGTGAGCACAGAGGGCTGGACAAGAGCAGGGACATGTGATGAGCACTCGTTTGGTCACCCACAAATCTGTCCTAGAAGAAAGCTTTAATAATGGCTAACTGAGAAAATGCCAGGGAGAAGTGGGTTCACTCTTCCTCACACCTGGCTGGACACGGCAGTGGGGCACATGTGGGGATAATCCTCTGATGGCCCTGTGGGCCTTCCAGAACAGCAAGGGATGGCCAAGGTGTGGGCTGCCTGCTGCAGCTGCCTTCCCTGGGCAATTCCAGGGCTCTCAGGACAGTCTGGAGCTCCCAGAGCCCTGGAGGCTGCAGCAGCAGGATCATCCAGGTGCTCCTGTGGTGGGGTGAGTGTGAAGGAGGGGATTTCAGGAGGGAACACGTTCCAAAGGGAAGGAGAACACTGGGGTGGAAGAAGCTGCAGCAGCAGGTTCATCCAGGTGCTCCTGTGGTGGGGTGAGTGTGAAGGAGGGGATTTCAGGAGGGAGCACCTTCCAAGGGAAGGAGAACACTGGGGTGGAAGAAGCTGCAGCAGCAGGATCATCCAGGTGCTCCTGTGGTGGGGTGAGTGTGAAGGAGGGGATTTCAGGAGGGAGCACCTTCCAAGGGAAGGAGAACACTGGGGTGGAAGAAGCTGCAGCAGCAGGATCATCCAGGTGCTCCTGTGGTGGGGTGAGTGTGAAGGAGGGGATTTCAGGAGGGAGCACCTTCCAAGGGAAGGAGAACACTGGGGTGGAAGAAGCTGCAGCAGCAGGTTCATCCAGGTGCTCCTGTGGTGGGGTGAGTGTGAAGGAGGGGATTTCAGGAGGGAGCACCTTCCAAGGGAAGGAGAACACTGGGGTGGAAGAAGCTGCAGCAGCAGGATCATCCAGGTGCTCCTGTGGTGGGGTGAGTGTGAAGGAGGGGATTTCAGGTGGGAGCACCTTCCAAGGGAAGGAGAGCACTGGGGTGGAAGAAGCTGCAGCAGCAGGATCATCCAGGTGCTCCTGTGGTGGGGTGAGTGTGAAGGAGGGGATTTCAGGTGGGAGCACCTTCCAAGGGAAGGAGAGCACTGGGGTGGAAGAAGCTGCAGCAGCAGGATCATCCAGGTGCTCCTGTGGTGGGGTGAGTGTGAAGGAGGGGATTTCAGGTGGGAGCACCTTCCAAGGGAAGGAGAGCACTGGGGTGGAAGAAGCTGCAGCAGAGCTGCTGGCAGTGTTTGAGCTGAAGGGAGGAGCACCAGCAGTGTGGTCTCTGCAGGGCTGTTCCTGGGGGAGCTGGGAGCACACAGCAAGGGCAGCTCTGTGCTGACAGGACCTGGCCTCCTGCTCATACCCTGTGCCTTCATTCTGGCACTGCTCACAAACTCCTTGGTGAGCTTTAACCCTGAATACAGGATTTTTGGGAGGATTGTCCTGATCCAGGCTGTGTGGAGTTCATTTTCCCCCTGGTGGCTGGGACACTGTTTGGGTTGGGTGTGGGAGGTGTTGGTAACACTGGGGTGCTTCCTGAGCCCTGCCTGCTCTGGAACAAGGAGTTTTTGGTTTCCCAGGCTGAGCAGGGAGCAGGTGTGAGGGGAGCTGTTCCCAGCTGGCCAGAGGGAGAGCCCACAGCACAGAACATCCTGCCCAGTTTGAACTGGGCACAGTGGGCCAGGAGCTGCCACTCACTGCTGGGGGACAGGCTGGACATGGCTCGGTGCCTGCTGATCCAGGGATTGGGCATCACTGGTTCCTCTTGGGTTTATTCACACAATCATGGAATTGCTGAGGTTGGAAAAGCCCTCAGAGACCATCCAGTCCAGCCATTCCCCAAGGCCACCCCTGACCATGTCCCCAAGTGCCACATGCACAGGGCTGTTAAATCCCTGCAGGGATGGGGCCTCCATCCCTGCCCTGGGCAGCTGTGCCAGGGCTGGACAGCCCTTTCCAGGAGGAATATTCCCAATATCCACCCTGAGCCTCCCCTGGCCCGTTCCCTCTCCTCCTGTCCCTGTTCCCTGGGAGCAGAGCCCGACCCCCCTGGCTGTCCCCTCCTGTCAGGGAGTTGTGCAGAGCCACAAGGTCCCCCCTGAGCCTCCTTTTCCCCAGGCTGAGCAGTTCCCCTCTCTCTTTTCATTATCATAATTCTGTTACTTTCTTTTATTTCATTTATTCAGCTGTCCTTGAGCCATGGGGTTCATTCCCCTGCGTTCCCCTCCCCACAGGGCTGGGGCAGTGCCTGGGGGGCTCCGTGGGGCCCCATTCCCGTGGGATTCCACCCTGCAGGACCCAGATCTGCCAGGCAGGGTTGGCATGGCCAGGATGGCCTTGGTTTCATGGCACCAGTCCCGCTGGGGCCGGAGGTGTCACCACGAGGTGGCTCTGCTGGCTCTGCTGCTGCCCTCCCTCCCTCCTCCCACGAGGGCAAACCACGTTCCCTTGGGCTTTTCCCTCCTTCCCACACCAGGAATTGGTGCCTGTCTTGCAGCAGGATGTGCTTTAGCCAGAGGGAATTCAGACACTTGGTCACGGATGAGAGTGGAGATGGAGAATGTTCCACACAGCCCAGAGCTTCAGAGGGATCAGAAATAAATCAGCAGATGAGGATATTTGCATTTTGGACTCAGATGAGACATTCAACCTTTTCCCTCTCCGAGTGTGTCCAGCCCCATTCCTGCCCCACAGTTGTTACATCACAGAATCCCAGACTGGTTTGGGCTGGAAGGGACCAGAAATCTCATCTTGTGCCACGCCTGCCATGGCAGGGACACCTCCACTGTCCCAGGCTGCTCCAAATCCCAATGTCCAACCTGGCCTTGGGCACTGCCAGGGCTCCAGGGGCAGCCACATCCAGGGAATTCCAGCCCGGCCACTCCCCACCCTCAGAGCCAGGAATTCCTTCCCAATATCCCATCTAAATCGACTCTCTTTCCATTTCAACCCAATCCCCTCATCCTGTCCCTCCAGGCCTTGTCCCCAGTCCCTCTCCAGCTCTCCTGGAGCCCCTTCAGGCCCTGCCAGGGGCTCTGAGCTCTCCCTGGAGCCTTCTCCTCTGCAGGGGAACATTCCCAGCTCGCCCAGCCTGGCTGCAGAGGGGCTCCAGCCCTGGAGCAGCTCCAGGGGCTCCTCTGGATCTCTCCAGCAGCTCCAGGTCCTGTTGCTGTTGGCCTCAGGGCTGGAGCAGCTCTGCAATGATTTAGAGGCAGAATATTTAACAGAATGAATGGAAGGAGATGAAGCTCCTGGTTGAAGAGTCCCCAGCTGGTTCAGACTCTGTCCAGCAGCATTTTCTTCACGTTTTCCTCTGGAATGTCAGCATTTGGCAGTGTGTGCTGAGCCCTGCACAGCTCTCCTGCCCCCCCAGCTGGGCTGCCCTGGGTGCCCTGAGGGTGCCCTGAGGGTGCCCTGCCCTCTGTGGGGGGCTGCAGGGGACGTGCTGGGGACGTGCTGGCCGTGGTGGTGTCCCCTGCCCGCTCCTGGGGATTAGGGGGTCACGTTGGCACTGCCCCTCGCTCAGATTATGGCTTTAGCCAGGCCTGCCTCAAATTTGTTTATATAAAAACAATCCTTTGATCCACCAGCCAGATGCAAATACTATCTTGTGATTCCGATGAGGATTAGGTCGTTACAACATCTTGACATGGTTTGGGGTTTATGCAATTTGGGATATGAGGGGAGGAGCCCTGGGCAGGTTGCTGGGGGCTTTCACACTGGGCCTTCAGCAAACCCAGCTCAGACTGATTTGCTCCAGAGGCACTGACCTTCAGAGACTTCAAAATAACAACCACTCCTGCTGGCTGGAGTTGGTGTGATTTGACCTGATTTTTCTGGCAGCTTGTCTTCCCAAAAAGCCAAAACTATAAAGGGAACCATTTTCCCTGCTCTCCATCCTTCCCAAGGAGAGCCGTGGCATTTCTGGTCCTTCTGCTCCTCTGGGAACCCACTCTGGAGAGCTTCAGCCACATCTCTGGTCAGCTGGAGTCCTGCTTTAATGCATCAGTAATGGTGGTGGCATCAGAGTCACAGGGTCACTGAGGCGGGAAGAGCTCTCCAAGACCACAGAGCCAAACTTGTGCCTGATCCCCACCCTGTCCCCAGCCCATGGAATGCACCCTGTGCCTGATGCCCACCCTGTCCCCAGCCCATGGAATGTACCCTGTGCCTGATGCCCACCCTGTCCCCAGCCCATGGAATGTACCCTGTGCCCCATGGCCACCCTGTCCCCAGCCCATGGAATGTACCCTGTGCCCATGCCCACCTTGTCCCCAGCCCAGAGCACTCAGTGCCACCTCCAGGAATTCCTGGGACACCTCCAGGGGTGGGCACCCCAAACCTCCGTGGGCAGCCCCTGCCAAGGCTCTTTCCATGGGGAAATTCCTCCTGGTGTCCAGAACATCAGGACCAGGCTGTGGAACATCCCAGCAGCTCAATTGCCTGTGCCAGGTGTAAGGAGCAGCTCTGAGAGAAAGGGAAGCAGGATGTGATCATGGAGGGAATCTTGGGGCTGTCCTCTGCAGGGCCAGGAGCTGCACCTGGGTGATCCTTGTGGTTCCTTCCCACTCAGGAGGTTCCATGATTCTACAGCACTGAAGGAAATGTGCAGCTCTTACACCTGGGCTGAGCTCCCTGTGCTCAGCAGGACCTCCTGCATGGAATTCCTGCATGGAATTCCTCAGAGATCCCACTGCAAGACCCTGTTCCTGCTCGTGTGCCTTGGGGCAGCTGTGCCTCGGTGTTGTATAAAGCACCCTGACCCTGCTTTCTCCCTGCCTGAGCTGCTCAGGGAGCCCAGGGCCTGCCAGGGTGTCCCCAGGGCCTGCCAGGGTGTCCCCAGGGACTGCCAGGGTGTCCCCAGGGCCTGCCAGGGCGTCCCCAGGACCTGCCAGGGCGTCCCCAGGGACTGCCAGGGCGTCCCCAGGGCCTGCCAGGATGTCCCCAGGGCCTGCCAGGATGTCCCCAGGGCCTGCCAGGGCGTCCCCAGGGCCTGCCAGGATGTCCCCAGGGCCTGCCACGGTGTCCCCAGGACCTGCCAGGGCGTCCCCAGGGCCTGCCAGGACGTCCCCAGTGACTGCTCAGGGCATTCCCCTGGCCAGCAGACAGCAGCCCTTGTGCAGCCTGCCAGAGGGAGCTGGGCTGTGCAGCTGCTGAGGAGCAGCTCCAGGGATCCCTCTGCTGTTCCTAGCTCCCCCAGGAGGATGTAGGGCTGTGTTTTTCTGTCAGCTGGCAAGTTCACCTGGGAATTTGGTAAAACACCAGGATGAGGCACTGATGTAGCTGAGAAGACTTTTCCTTTTGCTTTGCTGGGGGCTGGGCTCAGCCCTGAGCTGCTGTGTCTGGAGGAGCCTGGGAAGGTGGCTCAGTTATAAAACTGGGGCTCAGGGAGGGCAGCAGCAGCTCCAGGTGACTGTGTGTCTCTTCTGGAGAAACCTTTATTATTTATAAAATGGGCATTTCCTCACTGTCAGCAGGGCTGAGGGCCCAGGGAGGAGCTGCTGGCAGAGCTGGTGCTGCCTGTTCTGCTTCACTAAAACTGCTTGGGGTCAGAAAGTCACAGAATCCAGGCTGCTTTGGGCTGGACGGACCTTCAGGATCATCCAGTGCCACCCCTGCCATGGGCAGGGACAGCTCCCACTGTCCCAGGCTGCTCCAAGCCCTGTCCAGCCTGGCCTTGGGCACTGCCAGGGCTCCAGGGGCAGCCACAGCTGCTCTGGGCACCTGTGCCAGGGCCTGCCCACCCTCATTGTATAAAACTTCTCCTTTTATCTGAGCTAAATGGACCCTCACTGCTTCAAACTGTTCCCCCTGTCCACTGCAGCCAAGCTTCCCCAGTTCAGTGTGTAAATCCTGGTGCTGGTTAAAATTTGAGCTGTCAATGTCAGAACAAGATGGACTAAATCCCACAGTGCTAAGGATTTTCTGTGCTGGTTTTGGGGATTGGTGATCTTCCACCCTGACCACCCTCCTGATCCCTGCTTTAGCAATGTGTGGTGTTTCAGCAGGAATTTCCCCATGGAAAGGGTGCTCAGGCCTTGGAACTGCCCAGGGAGGCTGTGAGTGCCCATCCCTGGGGGTGTCCAAGGAACTCCTGGAGCTGTCCAAGGAACTCCTGGAGGTGTCCCAGGAACACCTGGAGGTGTCCCAGGAACTCCTGGACGTGTCCCAGGAACACCTGGAGGTGGCACTGAGTGCCCTGGGCTGGGGACAAGGTGGGGATCAGTCACAGGCTGGACTGGATGATCCCAGAGGGCTTTTCCAGCCTCAGTGACCCCGGGGTTCTGGGAGTGTGCTCTCAAGGCTGGAATTGATCATTCCCTTTGTTAGGTGTAGGATCAGCACCGGGGTGACAGGGGGGGGTGTAACCAAAGCTTGGACTCCATCTTGGAGCTCTTTTCCGACCTCAGTGATTCCACAGTTTCACAGAGCTGTTTTTAAGGCCTGGATTAAGATGAATTCCACCCAGTGTCAACCCTTGCTTTGATTTCTTGCAGATCCTTCAGCCTCTGGGCCGCTGGTGGTGGAGAACGGCGAGCACGGGCTGCAGGAGCATGGCACAGGTATGTCCTGTGTGCCCAAGGTCACAGCTCTGGGCTGCAGGAGCATGGCACAGGTATGTCCTGTGTGCCCAGGGGCACAGCTCTGGGCTGCAGGAGCATGGCACAGGTATGTCCTGTGTGCCCAGGGGCACAGCTCTGGGCTGCAGGAGCATGGCACAGGTGTGTCCTGTGTGCCCAGGGGCACAGGTATGCCCTGCAGGAGCATGGCACAGGTGTGTCCTGTGTGCCCAGGGGCACAGCTCTGCCCTGCAGGAGCATGGCACAGGTATGTCCTGTGTGCCCAGGGGCACAGCTCTGGGCTGCAGGAGCATGGCACAGGTATGTCCTGTGTGCCCAGGGGCCCAGGTATGTCCTGTGTGCCCAGGGGCACAGGTATGTCCTGTGTGCCCAGGGGCACCTTCCTGGGGGCCTCACTCCTCCAGGGGGCTGGGGCTGGGCTTGCTGAGCTTTCTGAGGGTTTACAGCAAAACAGAGCTTTGCTTTCTTGGGAGTTGAGGCGTCTCCTTTGGAGAAAAGCTTGTTCTGAGATGTGCTGTTCTCTGGCCATGGTCAGTGCTGGGAAGGCAGCTGAGAAATGGCTTTGTGGAGTCCATCATCCCCACCAGTGACCTGTCCCCTGTCCTGTGACTTCCCCTGCTCCCTGCGACCCACAGTGGTGTTTTCCCACGTCCCCCACCCTTTGGAGCAGATTTTCTTCACTGCCATGACCCAGCTGTGTCCTTCCAGCCCCACCTCCCCTTCCCTGGACATCCCAGCACTGCTCCAGCAGTGGCACAGGTGACACCCAGCCTCTGGAACCTTTTTCCTTAGCATCAGGATAGTTGTGGCTGCCAGAAGCTTGTGGTGGAACTGGATCAATATTTCAGCCTTGTGCAGAACCTGGAAAACAATTGACCTTTCCAACCAGGCTGAGGTTGGTGTTCTCTCAGTCACAGTTAGTAGTGAGCTCTGCTTCCCTTCCCCTGGAGCCTTTCTGGCTGGGAATTGGGGTTCCTACCAAACTCCAGCCCATCTGTTCCCTTCTGGCACCAGGACCTGGGCTGTGGGACCCCTCTTTTCTTGGGGATGGGATATTCCAGAGTCAGCTGTCATCCTGGCATGGGTGAGGACTTCACTTGGTCTCCCCTGTGATGATCTCCAGATGATTGCTGAGATTGTCTGGGTGCTCCCAGTGTCACCCCTCCCAATGCACAGGGGCAGCCCCAAGTTAAAAACCAGTTCAGGAGACAACGATGAACATGTGGGAGATGGGCAGGAATTAAAAGACCTCTTTGCTATAGTTCTCTTTAGGATTTTAGTGTTTGGTTTAGTGTGAGTGAGTTTCATGTCCTCAGTGAAGATGGGAATAGAAAAATTGATCTTTGTGCTTCATTTGCCAATGGAAATCCACTCAAAAGGGAGTTGTGCATCTTTTGTAATTCAGTATAAACTGAAATGAAGAACCCTTCTGAACCTTCCTGAGGATATTTCCTCCCTCTTCTTTAATACTCCTAACCAAAGGAGATAGAAATGCAATCAGATTTATGGTCTGAATAATTAAAGGCATCAGGATTTTTGCATTGAACTTCTGGCTTGTGTTTAAAAAATTCTTTGTTATTTGCCTCACTCTTGCTTTGTGGAGGTTTAACTCTTCACACGAAATGTTAACAACTTTGATCAAAGATACTTTTATGTGTCTGGAGCTTTTGAATTTATTAATACCTCCCCTCTTTGTGGGGTAGAGTTGGTTTTCTTTCCCTCTTGTTGAAGTCTGTCTAAAAGTGACATCAAAGTGGCAGAGCAGCGTGTCAGGATGAGTGGCCATCAAGTTAATTAGGTTTGCCAGAGGAGCAGAAGATGTACATGACACAATTCCTTCATGGCCTCTTTCCCTGCCCCCTCCCTGTGGAACACCTGCAGCATCCCTGAGGAGGAGGGAGAAGTGCTCAGTTCCCAGCAGGCACTGGAGGGAGCAGAGGGGACGCCTTGGGCAGTGCCTGGCTCCACTGAGGAGGAGCTGCTGCCCAAAGCCTGGAGCCCTGGCTCTGAAGCACCTGCAGCTGTGGGGTTCTGTTCTCAGCAGGATCCACTCCCCGTGTCTGAAGTGATCCTTAGGGATGTGGAACGTGGGCCCAGTGCAGAGAGATGGAGCAGCCAGGAGAGGACTGAGCAAGGGGATGCTCAGGCAAACCAGTGTTAAAAGCTACAGAGAGAGCTTTGAAAAGCAGAGCTGGCTTTGAGTTGATTCTGAAACACTCCAAGGAAAGGGGCAGTGCAGCTGTTTGGAGATCCAAACGTGGATCTCTGCGGGCTGGAGCTCAGGAAGCACTGCTGGAGGGTTTTCTTCACCCATCAGATAAAACAAGGTGATGACTGACCTTGTTTTACTACATCTGCAGCCACGTGGGCTGTGCCTGCAGAGCTGGCATGGGGCAGGGCCGAGCCCTGGCACTCCTTGGCAGCAGTGCCTGCTCCCAGACACCCTGAGTGCAGCAGCTGGCAGCGCCCCAGACCTCTGCAGCTCGGGGCCAAGCCCTCCACAAGTGCAGAGTTCCTTTCCTTTGGCAGAGCTGTGTTCAGAGCCCTGCTGCAGGGCTGTGTTGAGGCCAGGGCTTTGGGCAGGGAGAGCCTGGCAGCTCCTGGGCAGGGCTCAGCCCTTGGCAGTGCTGCTGGGGGTTTGGGTTTGGGAATCTGAGAGCTGCAGAGGGGAGCTCTGGCTCTGGGTGCTGGGCACGGCCCCTGCAAGGCTGGCTGCTCATGCTGCTCTTCCTTAAAAGGAGAAATGGAGAGGCTGGAGCAGCCTTCCTGCAGGGGAGCAGGGAATTCCATGGTGCTGCGGGATCCCTGCTGGGGGAGGCAGCTCACTGCTCACCTCCACCAGGCCAAGGCTGGGGAGGGCTTGCTCAAACCAACAGCAGGCTCAGAACCAAAAATTCCTGTGGGATTTTCAGTTTGTAACTCGGTATGGCAGGATATTTGCCTAGAGTTCAAAGGAAAGAGAGATTTAAAAGTGAAACCCAACCGAATTTCTGGGCAGAAATCCATCCAGGATGATCACATGCTTGAGGTGGATGCCTCTAGCCCAAGATGCTGGTCATGCTCTTGCTGGCAGGTGAGGAGTCCCTGAGGGCAGTGTCCCTGCTGGCTGCTCACACTTCCCCCAGCTGGGCCTTCCCTGCAGCCAGCCTGCTGGCAATTCTGTCACCCAGCCCTGGGTCACAGAAATCCTTGGATTTCAGTGCCAGCTGTGCCTGTCAGCAGCACCCTGAGGTGCTGCTCTGCCGTGCCTGTCACTGGTGCTGACCTGGCCTGGCCCCTGTGGCTCCAGGAGGTGGCTGGTGCCAGCTCTTGGGCCACCTGTGGGAGCAGGACTCGTGTGTGTGTGAGCTGGCTTCTGGCAAGTCTCCTGGCTGCCCCAGTGAAGTGTTTGGTGTTGTGCACTGCTGCCTCCATGGTGATGTTTACTAATGACTTGCGCTCTCTTGCCCCCTTCCCCGTCCCCTTTCCCTCTCCTCCTTCTTTTCCTCTCTTCTATTTTCTCCTCCTAGAAGCCTAGACTGTCTCCTAACACTGGGGCTGCCACTGACACGAGGCCAGTGTCCTTTTCTACCTGCCATTCACTTCTAAAACCTGCAGCATTTTACAGAGCTCTTGCTTTACCTCCTTGGACTTGGCTGTAGAAGAACCAAAGGGTGGCTCCATCCTGCTCCTCCTCCCTGTGCTCTGCAGTGCTTGTTGAAACCTTCCTCTCTCTGTGTAAGCACAAAAGTGCACCCTGCTTTGGAACTGCACTATGCCACTGGTCTGAAATCACCACCACAGCTCCATTTTTGCTTTGATCACCTTGAAATTTAATTTCTCTCCGTTTTCACGGTGCTCGATCAGAGAAGGTTTGGGATTTCCAGTTGTGCTTCCATAGTGGATGGGTCCACCATGACTGCAGCTCCCTTCCCCTTGTCCCCACGCTCACCACAGCCTCTGAGAGAACCTGCCTTGATCCTTGCTGCTCCCAAACCCTCTCCCATGGGGTTCTGACCTGTGACAATGTTGTTTTCTCCCAAACGCCTGCGTTCAGATCACTTCAGCACTTTAGAAAGAGATCAGGGAAAGCCAAGTTTCCTGAGGTACAGGTGGATCATCTCTGCTGTCTGAGGGGTGCATTTTGGGGTCCAAGCACTTGCCATAACTGGGAGTATGAAGGAAAACAGCCAGCCCCAAATTCCTGCCTTAGGGAGTGGCTTTGCTGTCGTACTCCTTCCCAAAAACCTTAGAAGTAAGAAGGGAAATTGCATTTTTTAAATTTGACACCTCTGGCTTCCTGTGGGGAATGACAGCCTTGGATGGAATTTTACCTGCCATGAGAAATAATCTGTCCCTGCTAAAACTGAGGGGAACAAAAGGACTGGGTTGTGCAATTGTACTGAAATAATCCTGACAATTTCCAGCAGCACCAGAAGGAACAGGCCTGTTTTAACCCAAAGCAGAGCTCCAGGGGCACGTCCAGTGGGATTCCCACTGACTCCAGAGAGCTTGCCAAAGACAAAAGTGCTCCTTTGGCCATCAGCAGGTGAAACAGAACAAGAAAGGAGGAGATGAGTAGAGAGACAATGCAGTATTTTACCTGAGCCAGGCCCAGCCTGGCCTTTGGGAGGTCAGGGGCTGTTCTGGCTGAGGAAAATCCTGCTGTGCAGCTCAGGGACTTGGCCTGCAACACCTGATGGCAAGGATGTGGTTAAACCCAAATCAGGCTGAGGCTGAACTGCCCAAAACAAGCCCACCAAGAGCTTCACTTGCTCAAGATGGCCTTTCCCTGTGGTGGGGGCAGTAGCTGGCAGCTGCCCTGGTCCTGCTGCAGTCAGGATGTCTGGGATTCCCACCTGCAGTGAGCTCTGCCACTGCTGTGCCAGGGCCACCAGAGGGGTTCTTTGGCCACGTCCCCCAGGCACACCCAGCCAGCCTGGCTTTGCTCTTGGTTGCCCAGGGGATGCTCCAGTGGCAGTGCCAGCCCTGACTCACGGCCTGGGCACTGATGTGCAGCAGGACCTGGCACTTTTCTCCCCAGTTTGGTGCCAGTTTCCCCCTTTGTGCCCCACTGGAGGCCTCCTTGGGGGCTGATGTCCCTGTGGTGCCAGTTCCCAGCAGGTGACCCCGCTGCCTGCTCCTCCCAGTGCACAGTTGTTGTTCCTGGGAAAGCTCCCTGCCCTGGAGGCTCCCAGCTCCCCAAACTGGGCTCTTCCTTCCCAACCCCGTGAAGTTCACAGCATCATTCAGGCTGGGAAAGCCCTCTGAGATCAAGGCCAACCTGTGAGTCCTTCATGCTGTGCTTTCCTCTGGGTTTTTGCTGTCTGTGGCCATAAAAGGAGATTCTTGCCTTCTTGGCTTTCTTTTCAAAGACCTTTTCATAGCTATTTTTTTTTAAAGTGATTTTGAAGCAAGGCAGCATCACTTTAACTTGGCTCCTCAATTGTTCTTTCTCACCTTTTGCCTTAAGTGGGCTTAATTCTTGTGCCCTAGAAACAGAGAATAGCTAATATAAGACTGAGAGGCATTTTCAGATTGAATTCTAGCAGGTTTCAGGTTACCTGCAGATGAGACTTTGCCCACTCCCACAGAGGCTTTACTTCATTGAAAGGCAGCCATGCTTTAAAGCCTTGTCCAGAGGGACTGGTGGCCAAAGTGAGGTGGGCAGAGGGGTTTGGGAGCAGCTGGGAGCCCCGGGCAGTGGGGTGGAGAGCAGGGGCAGCTCCTGCAGCCCCAGGGTTGTGCTGTCCCCACTGCACATGGGGATCACCCAGCCCAGGGCAGCCCCAGGGGTCACCCAGCCCAGGGCAGCCCCAGGGATCAGCCAGCCCAGGGCAGCCCCAGGGATCAGCCAGGGCAGCCCCAGGGATCAGCCAGCCCAGGGCAGCCCCAGGGATCACCCAGGGCAGCCCCAGGGATCACCCAGCCCAGGGCAGCCCCAGGGATCAGCCAGCCCATGGCAGCCCCAGGGGTCACCCAGGGCAGCCCCAGGGATCTCCCAGCCCAGGGCAGCCCCAGGGATCACCCAGGGCAGCCCCAGGGATCACCCAGGGCAGCCCCAGGGATCTCCCAGCCCAGGGCAGCCCCAGGGATCACCCAGCCCAGGGCAGCCCCAGGGATCACCCAGGGCAGCCCCAGGGATCAGCCAGCCCAGGGCAGCCCCAGGGATCAGCCAGCCCAGGGCAGCCCCAGAGCTCCCCCCGTGTTTGTTTGGGGTGCCAGCACGTTCCTGCTGTGGGGCTGAGCTGGAGGCAGGGCCAGCTGTGCTCTGGGGCTGAGCTGGGTGTTCTGCAGGGCTGAGCCCGAGCCCCCTGCACGTGCCTGTCCCAGGGATGGATCCAGGGGGAGGTGGGGACTGGGGGGTCTGTGCAGAGTGTTGGATCTTTGTCCCTCCTGGAAAACAGCCACGGATGCCACTGAGGGCTCCCTGCAGGGTGTGTGTGTCCCTGTGTGTGTCCTCCCTGCAGGGAGCCACCAGGAGTGTTCCTGTGCTCACATTTCCTGTCCTCCCTGCTTCCCTCAGCCCTTGGAGGTGACTGTACCTTCCTGTGCTCTAACACCCTGTGCTTCCACACCTGTGTGTTCCTGATTATTAATCCAATAATTAATCTGAATTATTAATCCAATGCTGTGTATGATGTGAAGCTGTAACTGCTGTGGAATAAATCTCCCTAATAAACGTCTCAAACTAACCCCTCCCGAGTTGTTCTGTGCTGACACTCTGCGGGCTCCTGCTGCCAGCCCAGGGCTGCTTCCTGCAGGGAATGTGCTGGATGGGCTGCTCTGGTGGCACTGCTGCAAGGGGAAATGGAAACCCTGGCCCTCAGAGCCAGGGATGTTGTGCAAAGTGTCCAGCTGTGCCACACGACATCCTTGTCTCCCAGCTGGAGACACAGGGATTTCCTGGCTGGAGCACTCGGTGGAGAAGGAAGGGGCTGGATGGTCACACTCACACTTGTGGGCACAGGCTCGGTGTCCCAGGGCAGAGCAGTGACCAGGGGGTGCTCAGGCTCAGGGTGGCACCAGCACTGCCAGGGACAGTGGCACTGGGGCACCCCGGGCACTTGGCTGGTGACACCGAGCTCTGGGTGCTGTCACAGCTGCAGGGAAGGGATGGGGCACCCACAGGGACCTGGCTGATGCCTAAAGAGGCTGCCTGGAACAGAGAACAGAGGCTGGGCTGTGCTAAAGGAGTAAAGCAGGGATTTATTAAAAGGCCTTCAAAGGATGCACCTTGGGCAGTACAAAAGCCTGGCCAGGGCTACACCCAGCATGGACCCAAGATGGACTCTGAGTCACGAGTTTTCACACTTTTATTTTTGGTCCATTTCCATATTGGGATGAATTGTCCAATTCCACTTCAGGTGATGCAGTCCCATCCTCCCAGATTGCTCTCCTCAATTCCCTGTTGTTTGTACTTTTTGGGCCTAGAGCTGCAATGGTGTCCTTGGTTCTGGGGCTGGAAAAGGATTGTTTTATCTGACTGAGCTGTGAGGAGAACTTGCTCACACTTGATATGAAGTTCAGAGTTATGTGCCAATGCAGTGCAGAATCTGGAAATACAAAAGCTAAAACTTGAGGCCAGGCTGGAGAGGTGGGGCCGTGCCAGGCTCAGGAGGTTCAGCAAGGCCAAGGGCAAAGTTCTGACCTGGCCTGGGACAACCCCAGGCACAGCCCCAGGCTGGGAATGAAGGGATGGAGAGGCTTGAGGAGAAAGATTTATGGGAGAAAAACAAAACAAACCAAACTCAACCCAAACAAAAACCCCAACAAAACCATCCCCAAATCTGTTTATTCTGTGTAGCATTTTGTAAATAGGACACCTACAGCTGTGCTCTTCTACTTAGAGCTTCTCTGCTGGCTTTCCTCTTTTCCCTGCCTGTGTATTTCCCTCTTGGTGCGAGTTGTTATTTCCAGAGGCTTTTATCCTTCCTGGGCTCCAGGCAGAGCTTTTTAGGCTCCTCAGAGGGGGCTGCATCCAGCCATGCTCACTGCCGGGGAGTTCACGTTTCCCGTGGCTCCGGGCTAAAAGCAGCAGCCAAGTGAATAATTCAGCAGCTTTGCCCAGTTCCTCCGTGACTCAGAGGGTTTGTGTGAGCCTCCCTGAGCTCTGGCGTGGCTGTTCTGGGGGAAGGTGGGTGGGGAAGGTGATGTGACAGCCGGGGAGGTCTCTGTCCCTGGCCCTGGTGAGGACCCTGGGGGGACAGAGCCCTCCCAGGGGATGTGGAGCTTCCCCAGCTCCTGGAGGGGACTGGGGGATGAGGGGTTTTTCTGCAGCTCCTGGTGCTCTTTCAGATGAGGAATTGGTGGTTTCCTGCAGCTCAGGAGCTGAGCAGCTGCACAATCTCAGCTCCTGAGCTGCTCCCGAGCCCTTCTAAGAGCGCAGAGAAATCCCCAGGGGTTGAAGTGCTGATAAACACTGGGAATAACAGACAGGGTGCCCAGAGCAGCTGTGGCTGCCCCTGGAGCCCTGGCAGTGCCCAAGGCCAGGCTGGACAGGGCTGGGAGCAGCCTGGGACAGTGGGAGGTGTCCCTGCCATGGCAGGGGTGGCAGTGAGTGATCCTTGAGGTCTCTTCCCACCCAAGCCATTCCATGAATTCCTCATTTCTGCCACCTGAGGGAATGGCAGTGTAAACCAGGGGGAGCTGGGAATGCTGGTGCCATGGCCAAGTTCCTGCTGCTGTGCCATGCAGCACCCTGCAGCTTTCCCGTGGTGAGGGATGTGCTCAGGGAGCTTTTCTGCTGGGCCCAGCCCTGTGTCACAGCAGCTTGGGCTGCTATGCAGCTGCTGCTGCAGGAAAGGAGCCAGGCAGCCCCGCTGGAAGTGCTGCAGGGAGCTCTCCGTGTCCCCAGGGACACCAGGGCTGCCCTGCAGCTCCTGCCAGGCTGAGGGTGCAGTGGGAAGTTGGGGTGGCCAGGGCTTGGAGCACCTGGGACAGTGGGAGGTGTCCCTGCCCATGGCAGGAGTGGCACTGGATGGGCTTGAGATCCTTTCCAACCCATCCTGGAGTTGTGTGGTGCTGTGGTGTGGAGAAGCAGAGCTCTGGGATGAGCCATGGCCAGTTGGGAGTTGGGTGCAGGTGTTGCAGGAAGGCAGCACTGTGCTGTCCCAGTGTCACCGTGTGTCCCCAGAGGGCTGCCCCGCAGGACAGTGAGTGCTGGCACTGCTGCAGCCCTGGGAGTGCACTGGGAGCTCCTCTGGTGGCTACAGGGAAAAGCAGGGAGCTTTTCTGGGTACGAAATGCTGTTCTCGTGCTGGGTCTCTCCGATGGTGCTGCCCCACCAACGCTCTGCTTGGCTTTTCTTGTTTGGTTTCAGACTGGGCTTCAGAGGTGGGATGTCCCTGACTTGGCTCATCGAATAGGAAATTAAAAGGATTATAATGAAGTCATACATATGTCGAGAAGTCTATTAAAAGCTTAACAGGGAGGCTTAGTGAGGTTTAAAAACTGGGAATACAAAAGCCCTTTCTGTTTTGCAGCGTGCTCAGGAGTTGTTCCAGCAAGGACCTGACAGCTGGGTGAATTAATGGGCTCCTCCAAGGCTTGAATTTCCTGAGCAAGTAGCTGGGACTTAAAATATTCAAGCCATGAACTTTGGAGCTTGTACCTTGGATTTGATGTGTTATCAGTGCACTTAAACCAGCTTGTCTGGGGAGGTGCTGCAGAACTTTGCGGGCTGGGACCTCCTGGAAAATGTGAACCCTTTTCTCTGCCCATCCTCTGAGCTCGTCAGCCTTTACACAAAGTTGACCTGTCGTTGCTCAGAGCTGTGTTTCTGTGGAACTGGAATGTTTCTGGGCACATAATGAGGCAGCCTCTTGAAACTCTTGGTGTTTCCAGGAGGTTTTGAGGCAGGTAGAAGAAAGACAGAGACTGCTGCAGACAAGGATAGCTGACCCTCACTGCTCCTCATCCAGAGCCCTGCTGTTATCCTGCACTTACATTACCCAATTTGCCTTTAATTTGTCTCTCTGGAACTTAACTGCAGCTTAAAAAGATGCTTCTTCCCCCTCCTTCTTCACTGCTTAAAACAACATCATGTTTATTCCCTTGTTTATTCCAGTAGCTCGTGGGGAGTCTTTACAGTGATCCTTCAGATTAAATGTAGGGAATTCCAATGAGAGGCTTGGCAAAGGAAAATAAACAGCAGCACTGTAAAAGACACAAAAAATGACGCTTAGTCTAAACACTTTCTCGTCACCTTTTTGCTAGGTGGGGTTCATTGTTTGGCTTCACAATGGGAGTTAATCTCTGCCGTTCCATCCCTCGGGTAAATATTTGCCGGTGAGCCCCGGGATGAGCTCCTGGGCTGAGAGCACAAAGCAGCAGGGAGAGAACCCACAGTGCTGCAGTCACCTCCCTGCTGCAGGGCTGGGGAGGAGGTTTGGGAGCTGCTGGACCCCATTCCCAGCAGGACCCACTCTGCAGCAGGACCCTCGGGAGGGTGGGCTTGTGCCTGGAGTGCTGCTCCAGCCTGGGCTCCCCTCCCTGCCAGGCTCTCCCTTTTCAGCTTCCCTTCCCCACCTTTTATTCCTCCTCTGAACCTGGGGTTCTGCTTGTAAGAAGGGATTTGATGGGGCTTTATCCTGCTTACAAAACCTGCGGGAAGAGTCGTGTGCTGGGATGGCCGGGTGGCTTTGGGAGGTCGTGTGACACGGGCTAAATCTGAACCTGGGGATAGGAAACTTCCCTAATCCTGGCTCTGCTTGTGGCTCCCTCGGAGGCCTGAGCTCTTTAATCTTCTTCCAGTTCAGTCCCATCACTGCAAATAGGGTAAGGCTGATTATATTGTGCATTTTATCTTTCCTAGCTGCACCCCAGCTGTTGTTATTGAGCGTTCTCGTTTCGGGGTGGGTTGGCTCTCGGGTAATCTTGGATTAATGGGACCTTTTTTTTGGAAAAAGAAAATTTGATAGTTAAGGAATGTAGTGGATACTGTGAAGCTGCTCAGGAGCTCTGTGGTGGCTGGGGCTGAGAGCAGATCTACACCTCGGAGCAAGGGCAGCTTTTGAGTGGCTGAGCAAAGGGAAACTCTGAAATGCTGAGCGAGGCTGTGGTGCCTCCTCCTTAAACCCCAGAGAACTGCTCTCCCTGGAGAGAGGTTTGAACAACTTCAGCTCTCTTAGTCCTGCATGGGCAAGTCCCTGAAATATCAATTGCATACATCCTCAGCAGTAATCTCCCCTTTCTTTGCTGCTATTTTGGTGCAATTTCTGCAGCCGGTTCCCAGCTCTGACCCGTGAAATACTGAGTACACCTTGTGTGGAACTGGTGTGTCTGAAACACTCTGCCTTTTGCCAAGTGTGGCATAAAACCTTCCTGAATTTCTGCTGACTATGAGAACAGGAAAGCTTTGCTGCTTTCTGGAGTTAGAAAACTGAAATCATGTGTGAGAGGTGCTCAGCATCCTCATCCTGTCCCTGCTCAGGAAGCTGTGCCTGGTCCTTTTGGAAGTCTCCTCTCCTGGCTGCAAGCCTGGCTGCCCCTGCCCTTGGAAATGGTGGGAAATGCTGTGTTGGATGGTTTTTCCATGTGCTCCTGTTCTTCCATTGGTGGGTAAAAGCTCCCCCTGCCCTTGGAAATGGTGAGAAATGCTGTGTTGGATGGTTTTTCCATGTGCTCCTGTTCTTCCATTGGTGGGTAAAAGCTCCCCCTGCCCTTGGAAATGGTGAGAAATGCTGTGTTGGATGGTTTTTCCATGTGCTCCTGTTCTTCCATTGGTGGGTAAAAGCTCACCTCAGTGTGGCAGAGCTGGGCCCTCCTCACTGCTCGTTCCTGCTGCAGCAGGTGAGGTGGGATTGGGATTTCTGTGTGTTGGGGGATGAGGCTTTTCCCATGAACCTGTCCCTTCATTTTGGCAGCAGTGGGAGGCAAAAGAAGCTCCTTCCTGGAGGTGAGCAGGCAGGATCCCTGTTTCTCCTGGCATTAAATAGTGCAGGGTGAACATCTCCCTTGGGAGCAGTTCTGGAACTTTAGGGCCGTGGCTGTTTCTGTGGACAATTGATGCTGGAGGCACCTCTGGAATTAGAAGTGACTTGGCAAGGCACAGAAGTGACAGGAGACTGCAGGACATGAGCAGAACACAGTTCACCACCCCCCAAAAAATATCTGGGAGGGATGTTTGATTTTGTTCTGTCACGTAACTTCGGATGCTGTTTAACCTTCTTCCTTTCAGTGAGAGCACACTGCATCTGACTGAATCATGGAATTGTTGAGGTTGGAAAAGAGCTCCAAGGTCACTGAGTCCACCCTGTGCCCCATGCCCACCTTGTCCCCAGCCCAGGGCACTCAGTGCCACCTCCAGGTGTTCCTTGGACACCCCCAGGGATGGGCTCTCCAAACCTCCCTGGGCAGTTCCAAGGCCTGAGCACCCTTTCCATGGGGAAATTCCTGCTGCTGTCCACCCTGAGCCTGCCCTGGCCCAGCCTGAGGCTGCTCCCTCTGCTCCTGTTCCTGTCCCCTGGGAGCAGAGCCCAACCCTCCTGCTGTCCCCTCCTGGCAGAGAGTTGTGGAGCTGTCAAGGTTTGATCTGTCTCTTCTCAAAGAGAATTTCCTGTGGTTCTCTGTGACAAGTTCAACCTGCACAGGGCCAGGAGTTGGCCTTTGATGACCCTCATGGGTCCCTTCCAGCTCAGGATGTTCTGTGATCCTGTGAAGTTGTGCTTTCCATGCCCTCAGTTTGGTCTGGCTTCCTGAAGAACCAGATTCTGGCCAAACTCACTGTCTTTCCCTGTTCTTCCTGATCTCCTGGGGATTCAGCAGTGACTTGGATTTCAGAGGGTTGGGAATTCCCTCAGAGATGGCTGAAAGACTGAAAAACATTTCATCCTCCTGGGGTCCCTTTTTTACCTGTGCAGATTAAAGCTCACCATGCTAGATGGCTATTTCCCAGCTCCAGGAGGAAAACTGGGATTTGATGGTGGTCATGGGGAGTTAGTGGGAAGGCTGGGAGGAGAGCTCAGCTTTCCTGAGCCAGCCATTCCAGTTGCTGCTTCCCAAGGTGGCAGTGGGAGCAGCAGGAGCAGGGATGTGGCAGTGTTTGCCAGCAGAACACCCCGGGTGGGGCTGCAGTGGCTCTGTGACACTGCTCTTAGTGGCATTTGGCACAGGAGGAGGGATGGAGGGCTCTTGCTCTTGGTAAGATGCCACCAATTCTGCCTTAATTGGGGCCCAGCTTTTTGTGCTTCCAAATCTCCCATCCCAGCGCTGGGCTGGGGAAGGGAATCTGCCAAGAGAAACCATAAAATGGGAATATCCTGGAGGGGAAGGGAAACCCAGGGATCATCAAACTCCAGGGAGGTTCTGATCGCTGGGAAGCAGCATCTGAGCTGTTCCTGCAGCACACACAGGTAACAGAAATTGGGCTGCTCAGGTGACTCCTGAGATGTGCAGGCAGAATATTTTCTCTGAAAAAAGATACTCTCAGCTTCATTTCACCAGAACTTTTGATTTCTAGGACTAAAGATGAAAACATTAGGCAGAGGTTATTTTGGATCCTTGATCTTCACACTCTGATAACTGGTTATATTCCTCCAGGAAGAGAATTCCCCTTTTGACATTGCCTTGCCACTTGTCACTTAGCCAACTCTTTATTTACCTTGGTGTCATTTCCTTGTGTCTCCACTTTCCCTAACATTTCCCCTGGCTACAGATAAAAATACTTTGCTTTCAGCTTTGTCAAGCCTTCCATGCTTTGCCTGGAAAATCTGTGATGTTCCATCTCCTACGTTAACACTCTCCTGTTTCCCAGTGATGCAAACAGCTCTTTCAAAATGTCACTCATGGGCAGGTTGGCAAGAATTTAGGGGCTCCATGTCTCAATCTTAGAACCAAAATTACTGAGAGAGAGAGAGAGAGAGAGAGAGAGAGAGAGAGAGAGAGAGAGAGAGAGAGAGAGAGAGAGAGAGAGAGAGAGAGAGAGAGAGAGAGAGAGAGAGAGAGAGAGAGAGAGAGAGAGAGAGAGAGAGAGAGAGAGAGAGAGAGAGAGAGAGAGAGAGAGAGAGAGAGAGAGAGAGAGAGAGAGAGAGAGAGAGAGAGAGAGAGAGAGAGAGAGAGAGAGAGAGAGAGAGAGAGAAAGAAAGAAAGAAAAAGAAAGAGAAAGAAAGAAAAGAAAGAAAAAGAAAGATTTGCAATATTGTGTGTATGACTGAAAGTTTCAGATAGTTTTGTGCAGTTCTGTATTCTACCAAAGACAATCTCAGATTCAATAGAATGGGAACCTGATAATCATGGCAAGATCCAAATTAGAGTTGCCCCATTTTGTAGCTGAGGGTTGAGGAAGATGAGATGTACCTGGCCAGACTTGCAGCTAAAAACGCATAAATATAAATATAAATGAGCTGATGAGTGGTTTCAACTGGCACTTGTGCTTCTGTGGTGATTTTGGAATTGCTGGTCACAGGTGTCACATCAGATTTTACCTTCTGAGTCCTGTGCTGCTTTTCTGTCCCAGGGGTGTCTCCAGTCCTGCTAAAATCAGGGGGTTTCAGCATTAAACCTCCGTGAACTGGAGACAACCAGAGCAAGAGCAGGTTCAGCAGGGCCTGAAGGGGCTCCAGGAGAGCTGGAGAGGGGCTGGGGACAAGGCCTGGAGGGACAGGACACAGGGAATGGCTTCCAACTGCCAGAGGGCAGGGAGGGATGGGATATTGGGAAGGAATTCCTGGCTGGGAGGGTGAGGAAAGGCTGGGCTGGAATTCCCAGAGCAGCTGTGGCTGCCCCTCAGTGGGGTGAATGGGGTGGGAAGGATGGATGGATTTCCATGGAATAATCAGCAGGTGGCTGTTGGTTGCCATCGGGAATTCCGGCATTCCCGCTTTTCCTGAGGGAATGCAGGATGTGAATTCCCAATAAACACTGCCTGGTTTTTCCCCCTTTGAAAAACAAGGATAAGAAGGAATAACTTCCTTGTTTTCCACTTGGATGGAAGCTGAATCC
>WAAE01010731.1:280079-291120 GCA_013400495.1 Nicator chloris
CCAGGCTGAGCCGGGCCGGGATCCAGGCTGAGCCGTGCCGGGATCCAGGCTGAGCCGGGCCGGGCCGCACGGGCCGGCAGCACCGCCCTCAGCCCGGGCACGTCGCCTCCCTCAGCGTCAAAGGCGGCCCCGCGCCGCCAGCTCCACCGCGGTGACACAGCTGAGCACCGGGGCACGGATCCTGGGGGAATTTAAAAGGTAAAGGGGTTTTGAGAAAGTGTAAAGAAGGCTTTAGGAGGTAGATAAGAGAGCTGAGAAAAAGGCTGGGAACTTTAAAACTTTTTTAGGGGAAGTGATGAAATGAGGATATGTCTATGTCCTGAAGCCGCCTTTACACTTTCTGAGAACCCCTTTACCTTTTAATTTCCCACAGGATCCAAGCAATAAATCATGTTTTCTTGCCTCCTTCCATCCCGTGTCCCTCTGGCCGGGTGGCAGGTCCCACAAACAGCCCTGCTTTGGGGCGAGCTGCTCCCTCAGGTGCAGGGCCAGGCTCGCAGGGCTCAGGAACTCAGGAACGACAGCACTTCATTGCCTCGATTTTCAGAGGAAAATAAACTTGGCAGGGTTTGTTTCAAAACATCAGAACCTCCTTAGTGGGGAATTAAAGAATTCCTAGAAAACTGGCTGCCTCTCTGCAGGGCTGTAAATTAGAATGATTTCAAAAGAGCACAGACAGCATGTCATCTTCCTCATTCTCAAGCAGAAGCTGCCTGAATAAACAGTAATAGAATTGTAGATTCTTCTGGTATTATGTAAATGGCTTCATGCTTTGATGTCCCTCGTGTCATTAGTTTGACACTAGCTGGAATTAATGGCCATAAAACTCTATTACAAACGTGGCAGAGAGATTTCTCCTGACTGCTTCTGATTCCTCCTGCGAGCTCGCTGCCTGTGCCACGGGCTTGGGGAAGCTGAAAGTAGGTCAGGGCAATGTGTGTGAACAGGGGCTGCTGGAATCACAGCCACAAACAAACAGCACTCCAGTGCTGAAGGGAAATTTGCTATTTTAAGCCCTTATTTCCATTATCACCATCTCATTCTGCACAACAAGCACGTGGGGGGGGCTTTGTGGCCGTGCACCCACAGATGGGATCCAGGAAGGAGGAGAAAAAATACCACTGAGTGTATACAGATATATGTGTGTGTGTATGTATATGTTCCAAGGGTGACAGTAAATACTGTCACTTCCCAATGGCTCCCCTCCATCTCATGAGAGGCAGAGTGGAAGTGCCAAAATATGTAGGTCAAAAGAAAGGAAGCATTTTGCATCCAAGCAGCAATCAAATGCTGGAATTCCGGGCTGGAACTCCTGATACCTGTGGTGGAACCTGTGGGGCAGGATTACAGGGATGTTTCCAGAGTTCCCACACTGCTGACATATTTATAATTAGTTCCTGGTCCTCAGAGGGGCTTCCTCACTGGCAGCTCCTGGGGACAAGTGTTGGCTCCCAACATGCACTGAAGAGTTGGGATGTTTTGAACCTGGAGAAGGGTTAATCATGGAGCTGCTGCATGGTTTCCCCTAGGACAGCTGGATGAGAAAAGGTGGGAAACAAGGAATATGATAGAATTGGCTATTTTTAGGCAATAAAAACATGAGCAGGAGCGGCAAAAGGGCAATAAACTCATCTTGGCAGTCAGGGATGGCAGGAGTTAAACCTATTGGGAAGGTGAAGTGCTAAAAAAGTAATGGAGGGAAATGATTTGTGTGGATAGGAAAGACATTCACAGACCATTTCCAAGGAGGCTCTGTCAAACGCTTTTAAGAGTCTGGAAAAAAGGAGGAAATTAATAAAAATGGAAGCGAGGACTTAGAGCTGGAGAGATTTAAGAACTCCTCAGATTATGGTGCTCAGTGATTTACAAGCACTGAAGTGCAGGAGTCAAAAGAAGAGGATTTCCAGTTTGTTAGAGATAAGAGAAGGTTGGGAGAAAACTGTTAAAGGGAGGTGGAGGGGAAAGTGATGCACAAGAGGCTGCAGGGTTCAGCCCTGTGCCTGCTTTAGTTCTGGTTTTTATCCTTTGGTAAGGATGAGAGCACAGGCTCCATCCAGGCCGGGACCTGGAGCCAGGGCAGCTCCGGGGTGGGGTTGGGTGTTCCCAGGGGATGGAGAGGGCAGGCCCCACCCTGGGCTAGGGGTGTGAAGCATTATTAATTTGTAACCTATTTCATTAAAAGCTATCAGGACAAGTGGTGACACAGGCAGAAAGAACCAGCTGGAGTGATAAAAGTGTGAGGAGGCAGCAGGCGAGGTGTAGCTCCAGCGCGGTGCAGTGAGGATGTTTTCTGCATGTATTTTATTTGCTGTAAGTTTTGAGGAGAGTCTGAGTTTTGTGCCCTCCTCAGCTAGAGGAGAGTCTGAGTTTTGTGCCCTCCTCAGCTAGAGGAATAGCTCTTGGGAAGTGCTCTTAGTGGGTAAGTGAGCTGGTGTGTGGACCTTGTTCTTCTTCATGGTCCTGTAAATATTGACTCTCAAAGGAACACACTTGGACCTCGTGATCCTCAGCAGAGACTGTAAGTGCTGCTTTTACTTACTTTGTTTTCTTCTCTGGCGCTGATTGCATTTAGGAAAGAGAATTGAGCTCTGGGATGTTGTTGGGGGGGATTTGGGGTTGGCAGCAGCTCAGAGCAGCCATGGCTGAGCGTGGGGAGTGTCACCATGTCCTGCCAGAGTGATGGGTGTGGAGCTGGGCACTGATCCTGCTCCAGCTGCTGCTGCCAGGGCCTGGCTGGGCAGCTCTGCCAGGCTCTGCCAGGGAAAGGGAGGCAGTCTGGGGGCATGGGGAAGGTGTGGTGTCCTTACGACCCTTGGAAAGACAGCCCAGGTATCCAATTCCCCATGGAGAGAACAGAACTGGGTCAGTCTGTCTGGCGTGGGCACAGCAGCAGGAGCAATCCTGGGCTGCCTTAGGATCTAAAGATGAAGGAGTACTTAGTGTTGAGCTGAAGGGAAATCTGCAGGTTTACTCTTTGTGGTACTTTGGGTAAATGTGGTTGGGTCTCAGAAGGATAAAGCTTAGGGAAGGTTTGAGGTACCAGATCATCATCAGTGGGAAGTAGGGGATTTTTTTGGTTTTTAATTTTGCTGACTTTTTATTCCTCAGGTATTGTTTTTTAATCCACTCTGTGGCTCTTGGATTTCCTGGGAGCAGGAGGCACTTTGCAAGTCCCAGTCCAGTGTGCAGGCTGGCAGCAGATGGTGGCTTGGCTGCTCGTCTGTGTTTGTGGTGTCCTGAACCCTCTGTAGGTGTTGGCATCAGCCCAGGCTGCAGCTCAGGATTCCCTGGGCTGTGTCTGGTACCAGCCCAAGGTCTTGGCTGGGCTGGAGGGTATTCCTGGGCCCCTTGCTAAGCAAGAGTGGAATCACAGAGTCGTGGGATGGTGTGGGTGGGAAAGGACCTTACAGAGTTCCACCCCTGCCATGGCAGGGACACCTCCCACTGTCCCAGGCTGCTCCAAGCCCTGTCCAGCCTGGCCTTGGGCACTGCCAGGGATTGGAATGCCCAGCCTGTCTCAGCAGCCTGTGCCAGTGCTCTGCTCCCGAGCCCAGGGAGGCACCACACTCCTGGCAGGTACCAGAGCACATTCTCAGCTCACAGCTCTGTTACAGCTGCTCCTGCTCACCTTCCAAATTCCTGGCTTCCATGTCTGGGTCTGGTGTGTCTCTGGTGATGTTTGCTCATCCCTCCCCCCTTCTCCAGAGGCTTAGGGGAGATCTCTGTCCCTGTCCTAGAGACTGCTTCAGTTTTCCTGGGGGAAGGGACCTTCCAGAGCTGCCCCTTGACAACCCCTCCAGGATGGCAATTCCTGTCTCCCCGTGTCCCTGTTGGAAGGGTGTGAGCACCAAGCCCAGCAGTGCCCTTTGCTGAAGGAGTCCTTGTGCTGGCTCCTCGCTGCTGCCTCTGCTGCCCTGCAGGGCTGCTGCAGTGTCCTGCCCTCCTCCTGACCCTGGGCTGGAGCCTGTGCCCCACTGAGGAGCTCAGCAGGGAGCGTCTGAGCTGCAGCATTCCCTGAATCAGGATGGAGCTGTTTCAATTTGGTCCCAGCCCTTTCAGGGGAAATTGCCTTTCCCTGCTGGGAACGAGGGCTGACAGCGCTGCGGGTCACGGCTGCCTCTGCAAACTGCACTGTCACTGCTCCTGCTGCCAGCCAAGGGACACACTGTCCCTGCCTGGGGTGGCACTGCCCATGGAGGGGCTGCAGCTCCCCCCAGAACTCCACTTCCAGGCTGCTCTGGAAGTCAGGAGCCTTCTGTAGGGTGTTAAAGCAGCACAGCTCGGTGGGAGCTGCCCTGGAAGTGCAGGTGATCCTGATTTTACACCCAGGTTTTGTCCCTCAGCATCTTTGTCACATCACTCCAGCCCGGTGTGCTCATGGCTGTGAGGTCTCCGTGCTCAGGAGCTGTGGCCAGGCTGGCACAGGGAGGAGGAGACTCCAGCTGGTGCTCACAGCTCAGCCTGGAGAAAAGGAGGCTCAGGGGGACCTTGTGGCTCTGCACAACTCCCTGCCAGGAGGGGACAGCAGGAGGGTTGGGCTCTGCTCCCAGGGGATAGGGACAGGAGCAGAGGGAGCAGCCTCAGGCTGGGCCAGGGCAGGCTCAGGGTGGACAGCAGCAGGAATTTCCCCATGGAAAGGGTGCTCAGGCCTTGGAACTGCCCAGGGAGGTTTGGAGTGCCCATCCCTGGAGGGGTCCAAGGAACTCCTGGAGGTGGCACTGAGTGCCCTGGGCTGGGGACAAGGTGGGCATGGGGCACAGCTTGGCCTCGATGGCCTTGGAGATCTTTTCCAGCCTGGATGATTCCAAGACTCTGGGATCTCTGGGGCTCTCCCCGTGCCAGCACAGGGGGGTTTGGACAGGCCTCCTGTGCCCACTCCTCAGAACTGATCCTATTTCAGCTTCACACACTCCAGGCAAGGCAGCCTGGGCAGGGTGCCCACAGCCCTCCCTGTGGGTTCTCCTCCTCAGTTCTGAGGGGGGATGCCAGGCCAGGGAGTGGGGAGGGATTCAGCTCTGTCCTGGCCTTGCTGCCCTGGGGTTTCAACAGGAGATGTTCTCTGTATCACCTGGGCCTGCTGAACAGGTTGGGGGGGCTTTGCCTGGCTGTGGATTGAAATATTCCCTGCAAGGATGTGTAGAGGGATCATGGCTTTAGGAGGGAACCCAAGTGAAACAGGAGGAGTGTCTTCGTTGTACCACTTGGCTGAGAAAAACCCACCCAAAAGCCCAAGCAGGGACACTTTTCACCATCCCAGGCTGCTCCAAACCCTGTCCAGCCTGGCCTTGGGCACTGCCAGGGCTCCAGGGGCAGCCACAGCTGCTCTGGGAATTCCTTTCCAGTCCTTCCCCACCCTCCCAGGCAGGAATTCCTTCCCAAGATCCCATCCAGCCCTGCCCTCTGGCAGTGGGAGCCATTCCCTGTGTCCTGTCCCTCCATCCCTTGTTCCCAGTCCCTCTCCAGCTCCCAACCCCTGGCATATTTCCAGTGTGGTGGAAATAAGTCTTTATTGAGCCTTTTGTTTAAAAATGGAGCCTCAGGTGCCTTTGTTGTTAAAAGATGAGTCTGTGGAGGGTGGTTGCAGGTGAGGAGTCTGGAGAGGTGGGAGCTGCCCCGTGGTCCAGGGCACTGGGGAGTGAATCTGAGCCGTGCTAAGGGTTACTCACTCCCTGAGCAGCTGGCATTCCCGCTGGGAAGCAGAACAAACCCGGAGCAATTAGAGCAGAGGTGGGGCAGGGGAGCTCTGTGCTCCTCCGTGGTTCACCTGCCCATTGATGACAAAGCAATCGCTGCCAGAAAATTCCCTCTGGGAAGGAGAAACAAGGAAGGGAAACAAGATGCACCAGAAACGGTAGCAACTGCAATTTTTTTTCCCCTTGCAGATTTTTTTACAAGGCAGAACATGAACCTTGTGTTGAACTTTCAAGTTACTGAGTTTGCATCTCTGAAGTTTGGAGATACCGGTTCTGACAGTCGTAGGCACGGAGCCCTTTTAGCATTCAGGCTTATGTAACCTCCTGGAATTTCAGAGGGAAAGCAGTAAAACCCTTCTGGAACTGTCAGCACCCTCTGAAATGCCCTGCAGTTTCTTGGGGGCCTTTAATAGATTCCTGATCTTCTGCTTGCCATCCAACGCAGTGGTGGAATTTCATTTGCTTCTCATTGCGGGGCCTTGGGAGTGCCAGGGCAAGGGGGAATGGCTTCGGGCCAGAGGGCAGGGCTGCATGGGCTTTGGGGAAGGAATTGTTCCCTGGGAGGGTGGGGAGAGACTGGGAGAGAATTCCCAGAGCAGCTGTGGCTGCTCCTGGATCCCTGGAAGTATCCAAGGCCAGGTAGGATGGGGCTTGGAGCAGCCTGGGACACTGGAAGGTTGGAATGAGATGATCTTTAAGGTCCCTTCCAGCCTAAACCATTCTGATAGTCTATGAAATTAAAGTAGTTTGTGTAATCTCAGCCAGATTTGGGCTCAGCACTGGCTCCTGGGAGTTCAACCTTTCTGTTGTGCAAGGACAGAAAGGTCTTTTCTCCAAGAAGCTGGATCTGAGGAGCCTGTGAAGCTCAGGAGGCTGGAAGGAACCTCTGGCATCCCTGCCCAAAGCAGGGAGAGCAGACTCTGCTCGTGTTCTGTTCAGCTGGGTTTGGAGTTACCCCAGGGCTGGACACTCCACAGCCTCTCTGGCCAGCCTGCCCATTAGATTTTAGTTCTCAATAAATTGGACTTGCTGCATTTCACTTTGACAAGAGGAAAGGGAGGGAGTAACCAGCTCTGACAGCTCTGCTCTGGGTGAGTTGTCCTCCATCAGGGCTGCCAGCTTAATGCTTTAGATATTCATTAAATGCAAAACTTCATGGAATCTTGAGCTCTTATCCCCTTGGATACAAATGTACAACCTCCCTCTGGGTGCCTGGGTGACATCCTTTTCCATGTAGTTCCTGTCTGTGCTTATCCCTTAGATTTTGGGGATTAGTGAAGCTTGTCTGCAAAACTCACTCAGTTCTTCCCTCTGAACTGAACTAGACAATATTTTATTTTACAAAGTGATGAGGCTGATAATGAAGCATTGAGGGGATATTCCTGCAAGATATTCCATGTTTACTCTAAAAGCCAGCAGGCACAAAGAGAGCCTGAGCATCTTGGGGGAGGGACCCTGTGACCTTTCAGGTGAAACTTTTGCCTCCCTTACCCTAAATGGTGTCTGGAAATAATGTTCTAAGCAAGGGATGAGAGCCTGGAATGTCTTGGCTGCCTGTTGGGGTTTTTACCTGATGTTCCAGGTGGATCCCATCCTGTACAACACCACTGGGCAGCAGATTGAAGGGGTCTGGAAAATCAGACAGGACTTGCAGGCAAGGTTCTCATGATTCCCCCAGATGGGAATCAGAATTCCTGGTAGTAAATGTGCTGAGCAGCCTCCTGAGCACAGGCAGTTCCTCACACAGGCCCAAGCGCTCCCAAAACAGTCCAAATCTCCTGTGGAGTCCTTAGAGCATCCAGTCTGGAGAAGGAAAGGCTCCAGGGAGACCCTGGACCCTAAAAAGGCTCCAGGAGAGCTGGAGGGGGACTGCAAACCAGGGATGGAGGGACAGGACACAGGGAATTGATTCCACTGCCAGAGGGCAGGGCTGGATGGGATCTTGGGAAGGGATTCCTGGCTGGAAGGGTGGGGAGGGGCTGGGATGGAAACCCCAGAGCAGCTGTGGCTGCCCCTGGATCCCTGGCAGTGCCCAAGGCCAGGCTGGACACTTGGAGCAGCCTGGGACAGTGGGAGGGGTCCCTGCCATAGCTGGGGTGGCACTGGATGGACTTCCAGGTCCTTTCCAAACCATTCCATGACTGATTCTGAAGCTCCTTTCTGAGGCTGCAGATACCACAGCCTGCAGAGGGGGATGTGTGTGAGGGGGACTTGCATTCCCTGTGATGGGAATTCACTGGCATGGCTGATGAAAGTGCTGCCCTTTGTGGGCATCCCAGCAAGGCCAGCTGTGCCTGTGTGTGAGGAGCACCCACCCCGGGGTGATGTGGGCAGATTCCCTTGGGGATCCACACCCCAGGGTGATGTGGGCAGATTCCCTTGGAGATCCACACCCCGGGGTGATGTGGGCAGATTCCCTTGGAGATCCACACCCTGGGGTGATGTGGGCAGATTCCCTTGGAGATCCACACCTCAGGGTGATGTGGGCAGATTCCCTTGGAGATCCACACCCCGGGGTGATGTGGGCAGATTCCCTTGGAGATCCACACCCCGGGGTGATGTGGGCAGATTCCCTTGGAGATCCACACCTCAGGGTGATGTGGGCAGATTCCCTTGGAGATCCACACCCCGGGGTGATGTGGGCAGATTCCCTTGGGGATCCACACCCCGGGGTGATGTGGGCAGATTCCCTTGGAGATCCACACCCCAGGGTGATGTGGCAGATTCCCTTGGAGATCCACACCCCGGGGTGATGTGGCAGATTCCCTTGGAGATCCACACCTCAGGGTGATGTGGCAGATTCCCTTGGAGATCCACACCCCGGGGTGATGTGGGCAGATTCCCTTGGGGATGCACACCCTGGGGTGATGTGGGCAGATTCCCTCGGGGATGCACTGCAGGGATGGAGCTCCCAAGCCTCCCTTTGCCCCTTGTCCCTGCCGGGTGCTGGCGGGGCCCTCTCCTGGCTGCTCACTCGTTCATTTTGCAGATCCTTAACCCCGAGCTGGAGGTCCGGGCAGTGACCTGCCCAGATTAGCATCTCCTGCAGCGAGAAGGCTTTAGGCTGTAATCCTGTGCTCAGAGAGCCCCTGGCCATTGCCCGTGGGATGTCCTGTGTCACAGCAGCTCCGGGAGCCGGCCCTGCCCCAGCTCCCAGCCCCGGTGGGCAGGTGGCCACAAGGGCACTTTTGGCTGGATGAGCTGTGAATTGGTTGATGTGGCCGCGCTGACCTTTGCAGAGGGATGATCAAACAAACAATTCCAGGCTGTCAGCAGCTCGGCTAAATGTTCCACCCTCATCCTGCCCCGGGATCAGTGCAGGGAAGGTGCTACTTGCATGGGAACCTTCTCTTTACTTCCAGAAGCAAGTTTGCTTTGTAAGTACGTTGTTAATGGTCTTTTTTCCTTTAAGCAAGACTTTGTAAGCTCTAATCCTACATTGGTTTATATTATCAGGGCTGGTAACCGGATTTTCAGCTATCAGCCAGCTTTAATGCTTGCTAAAATTGCTTTACAATTTTAGCAAGTCTGTGGATCTGTGGGATCTGTCAGATTTGCATTTTGTGTGGAGTGCATTATCTGCTGCCGATGCACATTCACAGGCACTGGCAGCACCGGGCCTTGGAGGGCTTTGGCTTCTCCTTTCTGTTGCTTTTATGTCTTGTTGGTAGGTCAGAGGCAGAACGTGTTTGGGGAGGTTGGGTTTGGAACTGAAAAATCCTCTTTTCCCAGTCCTTGGGAAATCTGAGATCACCTTTTGAGTTCCAGGTTTGATAAGGGGAAGCTGAATATTGGGATGGGGTGGGGACGACAAATGAGCTGGAAGTGTCCACTTTATGGCAAATAACCTGGAAAACACTTTGGGAATAGCAGAGGGGGTTTTGCTGCTGGTGACTGTGAGGCAGAAATCTTTGTTGTCCTGGCTGTGGCAGGGGCTGGCTGGGTCCTGGCTGGCCCAGGGAAGGGGTGGCTGCTCCAGGCTTGTCCCTGTTCCTGGCCCTGCTCTCCCTGCTCCAGAGCTGCCTGCATCCCTCCTTGCACCAGGATTCCTGCTGGGAAGCACTGACTGGTTTGGGTGTTTAATTTGCATCTGTTGTGAAAATACTGTGTGAAGAATATTCCAGTCTTGGGTTTAGATTTGGAAGGATTTGGCAGAGGCAGCTCCCAACTGCTCCTGATGCAGCTTCCAGTGGGCTCTGGGGATTTGCTGCAGCTCAGGGCTTGCAAACCCCGACAGAGTTGTCTCAGCTTGGTTTCATCTGATGTCAGATGGAAATACTTCCCGTTGCAGTTCCTTTTGTGTCCTGCTGCTCCCTCTTTCCCCGGACCCGGCTGTGGTTCCCCTCTGGATGTAAAGGCATGAACACAACCTGGCTACTAAAAACCCCCAAAGTGGAGGGGTTTCTTCAGGTTTACCTTTCTGACCCTCATTCTGTGTTCTTCCCTGTGAAATCTTCAATCATGGCAATATGCCAATATGTTTTAGTGCTAGCAAATAGATTTGTTTCATGTATTTAGAGTTCAAGCAGTGGGTGCTCTCCATCAGCCTCGGTGTGGGTCCAACCCAGCACTCTGTTAATGTCATATTGTCATCATATCATCTTTCAGGAAGTTCTTGAATGTTTTTGACTGCTCCCAGGCTCTTCCTCACACTGTCAAGGACTTTTAGTGTCTTCTATTTTTTTTTTTTGGCTTTAAATAGTTTTATAGACATGCAAATGACAGGCTCCTGTCTAGAGGAATTTACCATGGAATCTAATTAAATCCCTTGCTGTTCTGTACCACAGATAATGGTAAATAATAATAATGTCTCTTGACACATTGCAGTGGCACTTTATCTCCAAAGCACTTTGCAAAGCAAAAGAAAAGATTACCAAAGTTACGTTATATTATCAAACCTAATTTTAATAAAATATTTTCTCCTGAAATTATCAGGCTTTTAGCTGCTGCAGGCTCGGACAGCATTGCCCAGGCTGGATCTTCCACGGGACACACGGGGGGTTGTTGGCTCCCCATGTCCCCCTGTCCTTTGTCACAGGCGACAGAGGTGGTGTTCCCTGGCCTGGGATCTCCTGTCTGCTCCTGCTGGAGTCAGCCATGGCAAATGGAGCCATTTGGCAGAAGAAAAGCTAAAACTGGCAGCAGAGCAGCGTCCCCGTGCCAAAGCCTGCTGCTCTGGGGCTGCAGGGCAGGGGGAGCAGCTCCAGGGGTGCTCAGGGATGGAGCTGCTCAGGGGGCTGCAGGGCAGGAGGAGCAGCTCCAGTGATGTTCAGGGATGGAGCTGCTCTGGGGCTGCAGGGCAGGGGGAGCAGCTCCAGGGGTGCTCAGGGATGGAGCTGCTCAGGGGC
>WAAE01010732.1:0-53413 GCA_013400495.1 Nicator chloris
ATATTTTAACAGTTCGTTATCATTCCCAGTTTGGGGTGCCTTTTTAATCATTCAGCATTTTTGAATGGAAAATTCCATTGCATTGTCATAACAGAAATCTAGTTTATCATCAGTTACTTTATTTTTTTGACAAATAATTGGATTACTGCACTGTAAATGTTTAAAGCAGAGATCAGGATACAACTTTCAATGCAGCTAATCTTGAATTTCTTGAATTAATGAAACAAGTTAAAGAACAAATATGGAGATTAAAAGAGTATATTAAAGGAAACTGCTATCTTTGTTTAGTATCTTTGCATATTTCTCTGTGTCAAAATACAATTGAATTTTTTCAAATTCAGGGTGTTACCTGGATGCAGGAAAGTTGCACAGAGATCACGTACCTCCAATGGAACTTGCTGTTTTAATCTTCACCAGTGCTTCCTCCACTATCTTGCACATTACAGATACAAAACACATGAGGACAGAACACAGCAGACTGTAGGCAACAATCAGCTGCTGGAGATAAAGAACTTCCTTCATCTAGTCCTGAACTGGGATCCTGTTGCACATAACTTGGAGCAGTGACAGTCTAATTTATGCTCTTAGATTTCTCTTCAACAAATCCTATTTAGAATGCTTGATTTTAAAAACAGTATTTCTTGTTCCCAAAAACAAGCATGTCAGTGAAGCTCTGCTGGATACCTCCCACTCACCACACCATGCAATGATTTTTTACAGGTTACCTCATTTCCATAACTCATTTTCTGTATTTTACTTCCAAAATGCAAAGAAAAGTGAATAGAATAAAATTGCATTTGTTCTTTGTTGGAGTTTATTTAATGACACTTGAGTGTTAGAGGGAATCTGTTAGAATAATCTTTAAAGTAACCTTCACAGAATCATAGCATGGAAGCTGGAAGAGACTGTAAAGATCATCCAGTACCAACCCCCTGCTGTGGGCAGGGACACCTTTCACTAGACAAGGTTTCTCAAAGCCCCATCCAGCCTGGCCTTGAACAGTTCCAGGGATGGAGCATCCGTAACTTCTCTGGTCAACCTGTTCCTGCATCTCATCACCCTCATCTGCTTGGCAAACACACCCACTTTTGGCTTGGTGAGTCATTTGAGATTTCAGTGCACCTGGACACGTCTGCAGGTCAAAATTCAGTGCAAAATACTTTTTTTTTTTTCTGTAATACAAAATATTATGAAACAAATACAGTTTCATTAGGAAAATGTAAATTTCCTACTGAGCTTTACAAGCAATAACATAAGATTTGAAGTTCCCTTATCTTCACCTGGAACTAAGAAAAATTTGAAAATACTAATTGACTTGTTGACACCACGTATGCATAGACACAGATAATGTTCTCCCCATTATGTTGCAGGAGGTCAGGAAAAAGGACAATTAATACATTGCTATCCCAGCACAAAGTGCTAAAAAAAAAAGAGCTAAAGCACTGTTTAAAAAGTGGTGTCTAGTTTTCAAACAGACTACAAGATTTACCCTTGAAGATTTAAAAATATTTATGGCACAAACTACAAAAATCATACCCTTTCATCTAACCTATTCAAATTTCTTGACTAGTCAAGTGTGAAAAGAGCACACAGACCATCAAGAAGGAAGTTTTGCAGAGGATTAAAATGTAATAAAAATGCAAAACAATGATCTAGTCTGGATTATATTGCATACTAGTTAGCCATTATTAATTATTTAACTCTAGCAGCTCTGTGAAATATGTACAAAACTAAAATAAGCTTTCACTTAGTTTTAATTAGTGATTTTTTGTAGTCCATCCAGAATCTGCACTTTCTGGAAAATTATTTTGAAACATTTATTTATCAGTTATGAGTTTTATGCTGAAATCATGACAAAATCAACAGCTTTCAAGCTAAAAGGTTTATTTCATTGTTTGGGCTAGTGGTTGCCTTTTTTCTTCACTAATGTTTTAAATGTTTACTAGAGAAACAGGTATAAGTAAAGATAATCTTTGTATAATGACTTTTGGAGTGAAGAGCAAAAAGGTATAAAATAACAGCTTTATGTGCTAAGGTCAGATTAAACTAAAAATGCAACATTATTATAAAACAGGTTCCTATGATGTTCTTCTCTAAATGTAACTGGAAAATACAATTCAGATGGCAGAAGATAAATTATTCAGCAAAGGAAATCCTGCTACCACCTGGCTCCATAAAACAAGCCTTTGGCCCCTATAAAATCAAAAATGAGAAGCTCAGGCTGCTTTTTCACATGTCACAAATTTGAAAGGAAGTGATTTAACATGCTTCTGCCACGGAAAAGTTCTTGTGCTATAGACTGCATCACAGTGAAGCAACAGGCACAGACTTGCATACGATCAGGAAATTAAAGCACAACAAACAGCTTAAATGACCTCCAGGAGCACTTTTCACACGTCCCTTGAAAAGTCCTCTCACTCCCTGGGTAAGGGCAGTGATCTCATGAACTGACTTTACAATTGCCATGTGTGGCCTCAGACTGCGTAGACGGTAGAATGCGAGAGGTTAGAATAAGTAGCTGAGAGTCAGCTTCATTCCTTGTTTTCCCAAGGAACCGATGGGCAAGTGACAAAAGCCAGCTCATAGAGGGCTATTAATTTTAATAACCTGCTATCAAGTTTAGGCACTACTCCTCACAAGTGTGAATAAGGCAGTATATCACCTCCAACTACAAACCAACATGTTCAGACCTTGCTTGTGGTTTCCTGTCATAGCTCTTATTTGGAAGCCATGAGTTATGGCTCCTTTATGACTCTGCTTTCTTGTAATTACACTGATACATCTCCATTAGCATTGTTAAATATTGTGTTATTGACAGATATAACACTGGTTAAATTAATATTGGACTAAAAATGGATGGCCACACATTAGGAGCAAAGGACAGAAATTTGCAGCACTGTTATGAGAAGTCCCCAGCACTTAGTGGCATTTATTAATAGCTTATATCAAGCAAAAAATGGGAAAAAAGAATTAAAGTCTAAGTTTATCTACTTGAATAAGTTTCTGAACTATAACCTGTATGTCTTTCATGTCAGATTAAAGCCCATTAGTTGTTAAACTTATGTTTCATTACATACCATTTAAACATATCTATGTATTAGGCCTTACCCATGAGCATGGTTTTGTTATCTTTTAAATCAATTACATCGCAGAAGAAGCTGACGGTTGAGCTCATGTCTCTCATGTGTGACACTGAAAGTGTGTACTGCAAAAGAAAAATCATTCACCAAAAGACAAACACCTCACAGGGCTGGCAGTCCTGCACAGGAGTAAGAAAGCCTTGATAAGCCAGTGCAAGAAGCAGAGGCCACTGTGAATGCACACAAGTCCCATGGTTTTTCTCCTTTCTACATGCCAATCTGTGTCAGATCTTTGTGTTAACAAAGTACTACACATGTTTAGTCTTGTTTAAACATGGCTGCCTAAATGGCATTCCTAATAATTGCCAAATTCTGCCAAATAACCCAGCTCACATAATGCACAGCTTATGTGACCTTCACACTGGATTTGGAAGGGAGCAGATGGTGCCAGTCTGGTGGGAGGCAGGAGTGGTACAGGCAAGGCCACTCAGTCACAAAGCCTCCAGGTTCACCTGCCAATGATTTTTAAATGCACTTGAACCAGAAGAGGGGCTCTGTGCCACAGGACCACAGTGTCTGTCATGTAGTGCTGGGATCTGCAAGGGCAGATTTACCTTTTCATGCAACTACAACTTTAGCTAAAATCTCTGCTGCCTTCATTCTGAAGTGATGTATAGATAAGAAAAATGGCTGTTAGGGAGGAGAGATTACAGAACAGCCCATCAGGGAGAATTCAGCACATGAGACGACAGAGGCTTGAATTGAAACACATAGTGTCTTATAGCTGGAGCAATAGAGTCTATTTTTCTTGCTTTCTCTTCTTTTCCTCTACTGTACTGAACACCATATTTCTTCCCTGCCTTTGGCACCTTCTATAAATGTAAACCATCCTCTCTGTTCCCGTAATGGTATTTTATAAGAGAGAAAATGAAGAATTATGAAACTAAATTTCCACAGAAAGCCATTAAAATTTTTTTGTACTACTTACGCATTTCTGCTTCAACATCCTATTTGAGTAGTTGATAGACTCTGTGAGGTATTTGCAGAACATGAGAGTGATCTCATTTTATTCTCAAGGCAGTATTTATTCTTTCTATTTATGTTCAACTTATTACTATCATTCTAGTAACCCGCACTTTTAAAGAGGGCAACACGACTCAGAGGAGTTGCTCAGGATGGGTGACCTTGGCTGCAAAACAGATGACAAGTGCTTGTTCATTCAAGGGTTAACACAATCCCCTCAATAAAATTCCTGGTGACACTGCTCAAAGCTAACAAATTTTCCATTTCTTCTTGCTGCTAGGACTGGCTTTCTGAATGATCCAGGCTAGAAAATTGAAGCTTAAGAATGGGATGGGAAAAGGTGGTGGAATGGGATGGCAAAGCCTATAATAATCCTTTGAGCATGGGCCAACGGCCAGAATTCCCAGATATCAAAAACCACTGGGGCTCAGCTTCTCTGGCTCCTTTGGCCCTCACTGAAAGCTCAAATGCACTTAGCATCTGTGAAAACTAGGTCCCAAGCTTTTTTCTTGCATCATCTGAGATTTCTCTAAACCATATAAGCACCTTTAATCTTTTATTTGGTTGCTGGTTTCTGGGATGCGTGCCACAGATGTATCTCTACCAGCCTTTTTTATTAGCATTGGAAAGCGATTTTTACTTAATGGCAGGGAAAAAAAAACAAGACAAAAAAATCAAAATGTTTTCTAAAGTTTCAATGTCATTCCCAGGTACCAGTTAATGGATAAATTATTATATTACCTCCAAACTGCAAGGTCAGCAGAACTGCTGTAGTCAATCACCTACAGATCTGGAGATGTGATATTGCTTAATTAGCACAGATTATGTGTTACCTTGAAGCAGATAAATTTGCCTCACGAAAATTTTAAAAATCACCTGTGCCTCCAGTAATGAGACCATAAAATTCCCAAGCCCTTCAGAAATGCTCACTAGTTCACTCATTCATCCAACCATGTATCCCTTTGTCAGGTCATCTGGACTGCAGTAAAGCTCCAGCTGGAGCTGCTCAGTCTTAGCTTCCTCCAAGTACTTTTAAAAACTATTTCAGAGTTTCAAGACAGACATTTGATTTCTCCTTTCATGTTTTTGCAGAGCAATGCTCTGGAAAGGCTGGTGCTGTTGGCATTGTACTGACAACAAGAAAAAAAGCTTCATTTCTGTGGCTTTTATTTCATCTGAGGGAGTCGCTTGTCCTGATCATGGTACTACTAAGTTATCCCTGTCAGCAGGCATTTGTCTTTGAGGTTACAGTTTCTTGAAGTTACAGCTTTTTCTGACAGCAACTCTTTGCCTTTGAACATGACAAGATGGCATCACGTGATGTTAGGAGAGAGAATTAGAATAGCCATGTAAGTCAGCAAATGTCCTTTCGATCTAGTGACCAGAAAAGAACCCTTTGAAAAGATAATCCAAAGGAGAATTAACTTCAGAAACTGAAACAGCCAACAGAAAGAATTTTTTTTCAAAATGTTAGAAACCACCCGCTGGCTTCTCACCACTCAGCATTTAGCTGCAGCTACTGGATGACAGGAGATCTGGATCCCAACAGTGCTGGGCAGAAGGAAACCCTGCAGCCTTTCTGTCTGGAGGCTAGATGCCTGTCCCCTGTCTGGGCCTGCTGATTTTCTGCATGGAGACCTTTCCATCTGAAGCCTGAATGCCCTTTCACAAGCAGTAAGCATCAAGTGCAATTATACTACTTCTTTTTTTTATGCACAGGGCTGCACAGAGATAACATTAAGGGAGATGAATGAGGCCTGAACCCACGAGATATTTCAGTGTCTGTGTGACATAAGAGTAGTATTTGCTTATAACCCCAAAGGAAGGATTCAGTCTTTGAAAGCACAACATGATGTATTGTCTTGGAAATTCACTAGCTAGACACAAGCACTGGTGAATTATGAAGTATTCAACAAGACAAAAACTTATATCATGGTGTTGTGTATTAGTGGTCTTGAGGCTGCGATATATTAATGTAGGCAAACTGACAACAGCTCAGGGAAAGCTCGAGCACATGCAGCCCAAGATAAAGAAACAAATGGCACAGCTCAGCTTAATAACCACAGTGGGTGGCAGCCAGCCAGTACAGTTCATATGAAATCTTCAGAATAACTTCTGTCAGGCAGGAATTAGTCTTAAATACAGCCCAGGTGCAGGGTAACACAAAAGAGCTCTTCAGACAGTAGTTGTACTCCACCAGCATTTCTTTCAAGGTTATCAATACTACATGCAGACCAGGAGAGTTAATCTTTTATACTGAGGCTGACCTCAAGAGAACAAGCTCCCTTTTTCAACTTACCTCTCCTGTTTCCTTAATCCTTTATCTCGGGCTGTGATCTTGCAAGATTTCACAAGCTAACTGAGGTTAGCTTGGGTCACTGGTTAGGTGCAAAATCCAGGCCATTACAGTCAGGATCCTTCCCTTGAGTTGCTATTTAAGGTGAGTCTGCAACAAAGTCCTTCAGAACTTCCAAGAGTTTGGCATGCTGGGATCAAGGGCTTTGGTGTGGATTCATTACAAGGTCAGAGCTTAACTGCTATTACGGCATGAGGCTAAGGACATTGTGGTACTGAAAAAAATTCTCATCTACTTGAATTCATTAAAGTTCTCACAGCTCTGTGGAAGGGCATTTTTTCTCATTATTCCACAAAATCTGATCATATGCAACACTCTGGAAATCACTGAAGTTTCCCAATTACTTCCCAAATGACTGATGAATGTTATAATCCTATTCCCTGATTTATGTACAGAATTATGCATAAGGCAACAATTTACCTTAAAAGGTCATTCAAGATAATTCTGGATTGATATTTCTAGATAAGTATAGAATATTATTTTCAAAAAGTCCAGGTGTCTGACTGGTCCTCACCAAAAAGGAAAAAGTTTTTATTCAGAAATACTGGAAAAATACTTGGATTTATATTTAAATCTTATCATTTTAAAGCAACATTGATGGTTCTAATTCTACCAAAACAATAATGTAATAAAGTAGAGAAGTAATATCTGGGTAGTTCAAGAGCTTGAATGAAAAAATTAATGAGATTGATTGCGACTTATTTTATAGCATCAGAAGAAGTTCAGCTATTTTCCATTTCAGGTGAAGTAGAAATATTTATATTTTGTAATAAAAATAAAGTAAGATTGCAAGCGCGGAAAGAAGCCTAGGGGAAAATTATTCAGAAGCATGTACTGAGAGTTTGCCCAATATATTTAGTGCTTTATTTAAAAGTCTGTAATTGAAACTCATTTACTTTTTAGAGATTATTTGCCTAAAAATTAGAATCAGTGTTAAAAAGCAGTCATCAAGAAACTGAGTCTGCATAAGGAAATAGAAATTATCTATTTGGAATAATTTTTTGCCATTCTCATGGCTGTATTAAAACAGGTTAAGTCTGCTAGTATAAGAGAGAAAACCAGAGGCTGAAACAGTGTGAGACATTCTTTGTGGTATCTGGATATTAAAAAAAGAGAAGCTGAGATTCTGGTGGTCAAGACTTGTCTGCCTTTTGGAAGTCAGAAAGTTCAAAGGATAAGAAGAAGTTTCTTTTAAACAATAGATGATGCCACTGTTTTGGAAATTTGGATGTAGTAATGTGGTTCAAATAAATAGGAAAGATATTTCAGATTCTTCCAGGCTTTGAAAGAGCTGCTTTCCCCAAAGGTTTTTTTGTCTTGTCTGTGTTATCTCATTGAAAAAAAAAAATAAAATAGCCATAAATAACTGTACATGATGAACTGGTCTGTCCTTTAAATGAGTATCCTACACATGCCAAAAATTGATTCTTGACACAAGATACATGCATAAAAGCAACAAAAGGGTCTTCCTTGGAAACACAATTTTAAATACATGCGAGGCCCATCAGAGAAAATAGATTTATTTTTCCTTTCTGATAATCTATCGCATTTTGGGAGTTAAGGCCAAAAGGCAGAAGACACTAAAACAAAAGAAGGACCACCATGGTTTTCCAGTCCTCTTCCTGTTCGTTTGCCCTCCGTGCCAGATATAACAGGACAGCATATGAAGCATGTAAAACTGCCTGGCTTTGGAATCACAGCTGAAGACATCTCTGTGCTTGAAGCAGAACAGACAGTCTAGAGTCTCCTCAGGTTTGACAACTTTGTTGCAACTCAACACAAGTGATGCATCTTACAGCTGAAATCATAACAAAGCTGAGGAAAGGCCCTTGCATAGCTAGTGAAAGTGGCTAACAAAGACAAATGGGCCTGATGACAGACTCCACCAAGCCTTGAGTTTCCTTAATACCTCAAATAATCCCCTACAAAGTGGAAGGGATTTTTATTATTGACTTAACAATAATGCATGTTCTAATCCATGTGTCTGTGCTGTCCCTGGCCTAAAACTGACATGTTTTATTTGAATCCACTGAAGTTCCAGAATTCTATATCTAACAAATCTTGTAGCACAAACAGCACACTGGAGTTAGATAAGTATGGATTTTCAGAATGTATTTTCAGAAACAGTTATTTCTGCCCATCACCTTATAAATACATTGCCAGTTCCCAGAGCAGGAATTCCTTATCTCATTAGCATGGTATTGCTCTTTTAACTCTACTTAATATGCAGAGAGAAGAAGCAGTTGGTTAATATTGCTTTCTTGACACAATACTGCATCAGAGCAGGTGCAATTGCAGAAGACTTATGAATACAAAGTAGAACAGCAGTAAGTTAGTAAGGATATGTCACTTAAGGCTGTCTTTTTTAATTCAACTGCATTACTGAGAACAGGAGTGGAAAATACAGTTTACTAGTCTGGTTAATATTTATATCCTACTGTACAGTCCATTGGCATGATCTCTGTATTAAATGTACCAGATGTTATGGGAGCAGTGCTGGAAGGCAAACAAATTGAGTCAGAGATCATATCATACACATCCTGAGACACACAAAGCTTGGAAAGGTAGAAAATCCAATATGTTTCTATCCTAGATGAAACACTGATTATCATCTTTCCTTCATACATCTTTAAGCCTGCTTGGAGATGGAGTTCAATTATCCTGTGACAGGAACTAAGGCTGATGTCCTGTTTTTTGCTATGTTGTAGCCAGGAGAGCTGATTTAGTGAATTCAGTGCCATGTTCATATGTAGATAAGGCCTTCTCCTTCCTATAAAAAGTCTTTACATTACACAAGCTGCCACTGAAACCTTTACAATCAGTTGTGACTAACATAATGTTTGCAGCAGAACGCCTAAAACAGCAACTATGACTCCTTCTCTGGGGCATTAACTTGCATAACCACAGTTGGTGGATTAAATATTAGCATTAGTAACTGCTTTGCTGACAAAAAAAGGTGGTAACTAATTTTGTGAATAACAGTGCTCTATTTCCTTCCTACTCTTCAAGATGGAGCTCTGAATGACAAGGCTTTACCACCTTGACCTCTCTTTGTGTCGAGAGTCCTGCAGGAGCTGATTTTTTCTGTTCATTTTGATGGCTAGTTTAGGAAGTTCCATTTTCTGTTGTTCTGTACCTGGAGATTGTTCAACCCCTGGGAATGTTACAGATTAGACCCTTAAAAAGAGGACATTCATCTTTGTCTGCCAATTTCCAGTCTAAACTACATCTTTTATCCACATTTAAAACCTTTAGATGGGAGGCTAACAACTAAAGCACTGACAGGCTCATAACGGCAATGATACTACTGGAGAGAGGATAACAATTATGTTGACTAACCCATCCTAATACCATTAGGTAAATCAACTTCTTTGCTAAGTACACACAAATACCCTGAGTTGAAGCTAGCAACTAATAGTAGAACTTTTTAAATTCTACTTTCATCACCTTTGACTACCCAAAATATATGCAGTGCAAACCCCAGCAATTCATGTCATTCAACTTACCATTTTCATGTAAAATTTCAGAAATTTGCTGTTACATATCACAAGGCTGAAGGCTGATCTGTGATCATTAGAAAAGGGTGATAAAATAATTTCTTGGGACACACTACACAAACCTGATTCATTTTATGTTACATCAGTCACTTTCAGTGTATAAACCATAGACTCTGAGGACCTCTGTCCACTCAGAGTTAGTGAAAGACAACCAAGAAAAGGAAAATCGCCATCACTAGGACTGAATTCTTTTTGTGAGGGCTGACAACTGCTTAAAAAAAATGCCTCAAGGTCTGCAGGTGAACACAGACTGACAACAAATGTGTTAGAATTATATTAATATAGGCTTATATAGATATATAATCTTGACTGGTAACTCATCTCCACTGCTGCTGAAATGCTGCACAGCTGGCAACTCTTCAAAACTGATATCCAGTTGAAATCAACTTGTTTTCAACAATAACCTTGCAGAGATGGGGAAGAAAAATGAAAGCATTCTTTAAATTTCCAGTGTTCCCAGATTCATGGATCTCTTTCTGCTGAGAATTTCTTTAAGTTTTCAAATCTGTTTGGAAACCTAAATAATAGAAAAAAATTCATCGAAAACATCTTGGGTTTTAGCAAGGTGTTGATGAATCCACAACATGTTTCTTAAGTAACCAGTGTCCTGCTAACTCTTGCATGGAACAATGGCTTCTGCCATCCTGGTACAAGGACTATACTTCCATCAGGTCTGTTCAGAATTACAGACATGGACGGCTTTAGCATCTTCTCACTGCCATTGGCATTATATCCAATTTCACTACCACTCTCCACTTTGAAAGTGACCAGAATATAATTTTTTTTCTCAGCAAATCCAGACAGCATCTAGTCTATGGGAAAATTTAGGTTTGTGCGTGTATAATATATGCTATATTATACAGATATTATAATACAATAAATATGATGCCTGTGTGTATCTTTTTCAATTTAAATATAAATACCCTGAACAAAAAAAAATCTGCAACAAGTAAAAGGAAAAACCATAACAAGGGAAGGGGAGGGAAACTGTTTCTTTTCTTGATGTCAACTCTGTAATATTAGTGCTTCAACTGCTAAACATTTTGATCTTTTCCCAAGGGCATAGCACCTTCTATTTCTTCAGGAAGCTCCTTTTTTGTCTCACTTCCTAAGCCAGAAGTTCACTGTAGGTCATTCTTCTTGTTATCACCCTTCTATCATTTCCCATCACTTTATGCATCAGGCTCACAAACCTCATCCCCAGGGCATGAGCTACAATCTGCTAACATCCAAAGTCTCATTCTCACTTTCTGCATATCTTACATTCCTTCCAAAAAATCAGCAGTTCTTCTGTACAAAGTTGCCTGGCTAACTTCTTTTTTTTCTGCCAATTAATTTCTTCTTCTTTCTGTACCATCCTCAAGGTATTTTTCATTCAAGCTTCCAGCTATGTATCTGTAGTAACATTTTGCCTGGAGCTGTTGCAGGAACTACCACAGGCTCTGGACACACTTTGCTGTGGCCAGCTAGAAGTAGTACTCCATGGAAATACACTCTATGGCACATGACAGGGTCTTAAATAAACATGCTTCTAGTTTATTAGCACAGGATTCCAGTTTTGTGACAGAAATAGGAGGTACAGCAACTCTGAACACTGGTCCTCGGGATTTATAGCAAAGACATAGTACCCCGTGATCTCAGTTCATTCCCTCTCTTTGCAGCATCCTGAAAATAATGGAGCCCTTTCTAGCAGAGCAATGAAGCGTTGTGACCATGTGCCCTCTCAAGCAGCTTAAGCAAAGGAAAATATGCACAGCAGACATAGCAGGTTACTTAAAAAAATCCCACAAGGCTTTAAGTGTGTCATGGTTATCAGGGATAAATGGTGCAACAGCAGCTGTGCTGCACCATCCCTCCAGTTCAGGTTGTAAATAACTGGGGACATCCATCAAAGTAGGACCTCTGTATGATTCTGCACATATTTAGGGCACGGTCATGGACAAGCCCATTAAAAAACCTCCAGGTTATAAGTTTTACCCTCAGTTCTTTAGGAAAACCACTGCCAAATGGGATGTGTGCTTCTCTATGACTTGCAGGGTTGATTATTTGCTGCAAGGAAATGTGCCACAATTGACTGCCCTTTTCACTGTAAACAAATATTCCCATCCAGGCCCCAAGTAACGCTCCATCTAATCCCATATCCATTCTCCTGCAAAAGTCATTCCCTCATTGTCTTGCTCACGCAGGTGTTTGACATGTTAAGTGATTATGATGGACTTTTCATTACTGACAATTTGTGGGGGTTAGCTGTTCATGGTTGAGGTATGTTTCTTAGGTATTAGACCAAGCAGATGGACTGCAGATGGCAGATCTGCTGCCCAGAATTTAAAAGTGGCTGTAGAAGAAATTGTAATGTTTGCTTGCAGCATGGCGGGAGACCATGAAACTTGAAGCAACCTAACAAAAGCTGCAGTGACAAAGAAAGTTAACCAGTGTTTCATTAGAAATTTAGATTGTTTTACACTGGGAAACTCATTCAGAATATCTTGTAACTGTTGTCTAAATAAAACAGCATATGATCCATTATATATCATTTATACTACAAAGGCAGTGTGCTTATAATGACTAGATCTCATACTTCAGGTGTGGATGCTTGCTCTTTCAACAATCCAACAAACAATGTGCCAGCTTAGAGACCTACCCAAAGTCCTGGGAAGCGAGTAAAGAAAGATAGAAAGAACGGAAAACACTGCAAATTTCTGCTTGCAAATTGCATTTCCCTAAAGCGAATATTGCCAAAAAACCAAAACAAAACACCGTGTAAGCCAGGATAAATTGGGAGAGAAAAAAGAAAAAAAATTTAAAACCCCAAAACCAAACAAAACTACCAAACCCCACACTGTTTCAACTGTGTTGTGAAAGATCTGCATCAGGAATCATGATCCACTTTCAGAAATAAAGGAAAGCTATTGTATTTTCCATTTCCAACCTCCTTCCAATCAGTAATTACCATCCACCTGTTAGTTGCCTTTAATATCGATTTCCAGATACTATAAAAAATCCTATAAACAATAAAAATCCTAGACACAATGAAAACAATCAGGTCACCCATACCAGGTCCATGTGCTTTGGACACAGACCCACAAACAGTTCATTTTTGTAGTCATGCACATTTGAGGTACTCAGGTGGTACACAAAGGTTACTCCTCAATGGTGGAATTGCTGGCAGTGTGTAACATTGCCACATAAAAAGTGTTTCTCTGCCACAGAAACTTTCCCTTCCATTTGGGAGAGCAGTTGTACTCTACCACCTTAATTATGTCACTGAATATCCCCATTCGTGCTCTCCTTTTCTGTCACACAGTCAGAAACAGAACTTTAGACAAAGCAATATTTACATCACCTAGATCTCTTCCTCTACAGATTCAAGCATGTCTTCCACTTTGGAAACAAAGAATGAAAAAATATACAAAATCTGTTTTATGAGACTCAGAAATAAACTCTGTCCCTTCCCCTATACAGAACTCTGGAAACACTCACAGGTAAAACACAACACTGTCAAGCATCACACTTCCAAGATCATAGAAGATTTTCAAATGGCAGCACGCTAATGGATTAAGAGATATAGCTGTCAGCTTCACACATCACTTTTGAACATTCTGATAAGAGTGCATGAGGCTTTTCATAAAGCACGGTTGTTTGCATTGACCTCTCTTTGGAAAATTCCATTCAGAAACAGCATCTGGTATGTAACCAGGTCTTGTCTTTCATCCAGTTTTCCTGTTGGATCAGACAAGGGACAGGGAGATTTAACTAGCTGCCTGTGGTCACAGAGGCGCCCATTGCTCTACTGGGCTAGAAGCCAGGATCCCTGCTCACCTCTGACTTCCTCATGACTCTGCAAACCTTGACATGCCAGACCCACCATGCTAAACCACTTACTCATCTGGCTCACAGGCTGGATACAACTTTTCTTTCTCTCTCTTCATCCTCAGTCTGTGGCAGACATGAGTCTTTGTTTCAAGCAGGTTCTTTTAATAAAGAGAACAATGGCCTTTCCATAGCCGTATGTTGAAAGCTCAAAAAACCCACATCAAAGCCAATTAGGGGCCAGATGCTCCTGATATGGACTGCCAGCAAAACCAACCACAGGTGAGAGGGCTGAACAGTTTCGTAGAACCATGTGCCTGAATGTTAAATCTATAGCTTCAGGCTCCCCATGACCTGGCAAAATAAAAGTGTGAGGTTGAGATCTCTAGTGCCATTAATGCATTCTGTGCAAGGCATACTTCTTGTGTGTCTAACAGCTGGGTCCATACATATGCTACATATATCTACAAGTATTTTATGTAGGCACATTTAAAGTATATTCCAGAATACAACTGCATATATGAAAAAAGTAAGTAAAGCTCTCATACAATGGAATGCAGCAATTTGACCCTCCAATGTGGCCTCTCTTCATGAAATCTTTAAGCAGTAACCTTATCACATAAATGCACATTCAGTCTTCAAGTTTAAACAGGTCGTTATGCTTTAATGGGAGCTAATGGGATGATAACTAGGAAATTTTGAGTCTTAAAAATGAGTAGAAAAGACCTGTTGCTTGGAGATTCATATATTGTTTATTTTCAGTCTTCCCAGCTATACCACACAGTGGTTTTTTGCATAAACATATGCAAGACCTTCAGTAAACTTTAAAAACTCTGTGTATCATTATAGCACAGTAGGCTCAAAAACAAAGTGTCAAACAGAATAAAACAAAATCTGCTTTTCTATGACACCTTTCATACTCCAAGTACCCTAGAGCACTTTAAAAAAAAATACTTGGAAACTGGTAGTGCAGTCATGCAGCAGTTGTTAGTTCAAACTCAGGCCTAGAAGTCAGATCTTGGTAAAAGGAAGAATACCAGCCAAACCCAGAAGTTTCCTCCTCATTCTTTGCACAGTGTCCATCAGATATGTAGATCTCACTCAGTGTAAGTTCAGCCTGGTATCTTATGTTGCCAGTTACTCATTTAGTCATGGTTTTAAAACTCCTTTAAAACATGTGCCCAGAAATGTTCATGGGCATTTCTATCCATGCAAATGTTTAAAAATCAAGTCAGTGCACACCTCAATTTTCACTAAAGGACCAGACAATTTGCTGTCCATGTCAGCAGCATAATCCTCACACGGGGAAAAAGATTATAAGACTGTGTCTATCCCCTTTAAAACTTTCAACTCTCTGCATCTGCAGCTAGTGGAAATCCCATTTCAATTCAAAAAAATCACCAGACGTTGGGTGATTTCTTGGATTGGTGACTCTTAGATTTCTTCTGCCTTCTGTATTAGCCTAGACAAAGAAATACATCAACACTTTTGCCTTCAGGAATTATTTGTCCAGTAAAATGGCAGTAAAATCCACAGGCATTACCAGTTCTGGACTCCGGCTATTTTGCTAAATAGTTTTCTATATCTGCTGAAAACATAGTGCTTTTATTTGTAGGCCAGAGTCCTCAGTTTGTTTAAATACCTATTTCCAAACAACTGTTACACAAAAGAGACCAGAAGCAGCAAACACTAAATCCAGATGAATTTCAAAAAGTGGCAAGTTTTCCCAGTAATAATTCCCAGAGGATGAAGAGCAAGAGAAAAACACAATAGTTTCCTCTTCACCTTCCTCCAGAACATAAAATTCCATCTACCTCAAGGTTCATATGGCTTGTCTATTTTCTCCCCTTCTTTTAGAATTAATATCCTTTATTAGCCTAAGTAACACTCTGATTTAAAATATATTTAAAAAAAAAAAAAAAAGGGATTTTAAAATGTCTCCTGGGACCAAAACACCAGGACAACTGTCAAAGTATCCACTGGACTTCTATTTAAGTCAGCAGCAGGCAGATGGTGGTATGCAAAAATGGTAGAGGTCACTCTGCAGAAAAAGGAATAAAGGAAATAAGAATATTTCTTAACCAGTCTAACTTCACTAACTTTGAACCAAAAGTTCTAAGGTATCATCAAAGTAAATGGGAGGTGTGTAGATCAATAGATAAAGGTAACCAGGGTGACCACCAAAACAGATCTGAAATGCAAAGAGCAGATTTATGTCATTAGCTCACTAGCAATGCCAGGGGGCAGAGCCCCACGGGGACACAGGCTCCGTTAGGCTCAGCCCACCCTAGCGGACAGAGGGGGCAAGGGTCCGATGCCTTCTCCAATACACCAAAGGGCTTCGCACACGCAGTTTGTCTCAAGGCTGTGCTTTTATGACCTCAAGTATGTCGGTGAGAATGTGTAATCCCTACACAGGAATTCTACTTCTCAAAACAGGCAGAGGATGAACAACACTAGGCATAATAAATGGAGTTTTCCCACATCAACATTTTTAGCATTCTAAACTGCAAGGTCACTTCGAGCAAAAACTATCTCTCCTCACCAGATCTACTTTTTACCTCTTTCCTCTCGACAGGAGGGAATTAGCAGGGAGACAGTCAGATGGCATGAGCAATATTCGAGGACCAGAGAAGTAGGCTGGGTTTATCTTTCCTCTTATCACAATGACAAAGATCACTGGGCTGTCTTGGGAGTTGTAGAAGATAGGAAAGTTTTTTCAGCAGGGCCACCAACACAGCAGAGGGGCAAGCATGGCACCTGACCTCACCACATGCTAGGAGGATGTTACTCATTTATTTACGAGTCATGTTCTGCTGCAATTCAGATGAGAAATAGGAATAATCAAGAAAGCAGTTAAATGAGGGCCAGTAGGACACAGGCAGAAAAACCACGTGCTAAGGAGCTGGAAGAATGAGGAATGTACTGTCTGCCCCCTCTTTGCCACCCACATGCCTTTTCCTTCTGCTGGGGGGCTGCCATAGCCAGCACCATGTTGACTCCTGTGCGACCTTCTGCAAAGCAGCACTCTGAAGAATTCAGAATGATCAATGGGGAAAAAAAGCCCAAACCTTTCCTTCCAGTCTTTATTTTTATCCATGCTTGTGCCCTTCACCCAGACATTGTGTGAATAACAACAGCTGAAGAGTCAAGCTAAATGGCAGGTTGCTATCTATCTGAAATGTGGCAGAACTTTTTGTCACCTTGCCAGAAGGGTAAGAAAAAATCTTTGAATAATTCATTGAAGGGTTTGACCAACTGATCTGTGTCCCTGCACCCTCTTGTCCCTTGACCACATCTGAGTAAGGGAAAAGAGTTCTCTGTGAGATTTCTTCTCACACTCTGTCAGCAGCACATTCTGCCTGCAAGCTGAATTAACTTGACTGTAGTAATATTGTTCTGCTGAGACAAGAACGATGATCAGCACAACAGCACTGTTAAAAATGTTATAGGCTTCATAAAAACAATCACATCAGCTATAAAACAGTAGGTGATCATGACTGCTGCATCACTTGCATCGTAACTTAGTTTGACTTGCCTGGATGGAGAAACAAATTATAGACGATTCCTCTTCCTTTCCCCCATTACTGTGCAAAGTGAAACAATCTTCCCATTCCCTGCTAGACCTCTGCCACTATAAAGATAGAACAACGATTTTTAAAAGACAGAAGATGAAACTTGGGGTTGAAAACTGTCTGGATAATGTTATAAGGTCTGCTAAAAAGCAGATCTAAGCAAATTGTTAAGGTTCATGAGAACCAACACTGGCACTCCATATAGCTCAGCTGTAAGTGGGGAATGGATTAAGCAGTTCCACTTAAAACTCATCATCTGCATTTCTTGTCCAGGTAAGGACCCTCTGCAAAATTACTGATAGTTCAGGATCAGGTCCTAAGCATATGTTGTCTAAAAGGTTTATAGTAATCTATAAACATAATCTTAATTCTCTCTCATGCCATGTACCCATTTGCACTGCATAAGGCAAACAGTACTGATAAAATCCATTATTCAACTCAGACGTGACTTGACTTAGGTCAGAAATTTGAATGATAGTGTTGCTCAGACTACAGAGACAATTTTCGGTTCACAGTGACACAGGACTCTTCAGCAAGGTCTGTTTCAGGAGTGAGGATTTGTCTGCCACTGTGAGAGCTGTGCAAATAGCAATTTTCCAGAAGACTGTCCAACTGCAAAAAGAGAGACAATCAAGAAACACACTTTAGTGTATATAATCAGATTTGGTTTGTTCATGTTTTTTTTTCTTTGTTAAAATTAGAAGTCCAGAAAAAAAAATCCGTATATAAACTGATGGAACAGTCCAAGAGGTCCAAAAGTGAATGTTCTGATTTGTATGAACTATGTAAAAGACAAAGGAAGTACACAGCAATATTTAAAAAGGAAGAGCAAGAAAATGCCTTTTTTTTTTCCCCACCCACAGTGAAGAAGGATTTGGTTCATTTTTTTCTCCTGTCTGAAGAGACTTGAGTAAAAGTTCCTGCTGATGCAAACGTGAGTTAGCACAGGGTAGGAAAGAGGAATCAAGGAAGGGAAGTGAGCCTTGGTCCTCTCTTCTTATTAAGTTCTACTTCATGTGTGTCATTTAATACTGATTGGAATAGCACTGATTATTCAGTGTCCCCAGTCTCACTCACCCTGAGCTTTATTTCTCTCCTAATTTAAGCAACTTTATAATGAATTAACTTTTCCCTTTAAACTACTAAGAATATTCATGCAGTTCTTCCTTTTCCTACACTTGACCTCGTGACTTTTGAGTTGCTTCAAATCCTAAATATTAAAGTTTTATCAATCTCACAGTTTGAGAAACATATCAAATTCAGAAGAAAACAAAGATGTGACATATAAGAAAAGATAAAAATAACCAGAAATGGGAATATTATATGATCATCTGTGGCAGAGAGAGAAACACAACCTAAGGACAAGACAGCATTCAGAAGAGCTGTGTGCCTTACAGGAAAGCATAGGATCTTTATGTTTCTTAAATTCTCAATGCATTAAAGCACTATTACTATAGTAAGAGATAACCATAAAAGCCTCAGATAGAGGTGAACGACAATTAGCAAGTTTTAAAGCTTTCTATATTGCATAGGCAATAATTCAGGTATACTAAGACTCACATTTCCTGAATACAGGGACTTTGAAACCAAAACCTTATCTTGTTGGGAAAGAGTGAGTCACGATTTTGAATGACAGCAAGCTGCAGTGTCTATCTCTGATGGTTCACAAGGCAGCAAATCTCAGACCTGTCACTGATCCAGGTGCAAGTATTTTCAGTTCTGGGCCCTTGGGAGGGAAAACTGGACTTGCATACATCCTTACAAATGATGCTATAGAACAAACCACATAAAACTGAAATTCTACACTGAGACAAGCACAATAATAATTTTTTTGTGGCCTGGTGTTTAAACCGTGATTTATTAAAATGATGTCTATTTGAGAGAGATATATCTCTGATGGAGATCAATTAGTAAAGATGTTTATAAGTTTAACTGGATGGCATAGATATCATAAAGACATATATGAGTGGCTATTATGCCATATACTGTTATAACAATGATTTTTCAAACAATCATTACCTCTGTGCTTAGAAACATTAAAATATAAAACATAGTGTTAAATAATTACAAGATTTTAGGAAAAAGGCCTCAGCATTGTTTATCATCCACTACTGCATACAGCCTGAAGGCTTACATCCTCAGTGTAAAATGTTACAATGTGATTTGAACAATCACTCTGCTTGCAAAACTGAGGCGGCAGAGCCTTCTCAAGAGGAAATGTTCTAACATGATTTGCTGTATTCTTTTAGAGAATTAGTCCTTTTTAATAGTGATTTCACAGTTTGCTGCCCCTGCATTGATTCTCCCCAAACTCATCCTGATTGTCTGAATGTAAAAACATGCTACCCCATGCCACAGCCTTCCTGTCAGTGGTAGACAATATACAGACAGGCTTTTCAAAAGACGCAAGAGCAGAGGGCAAACTCAGGGGTAGGAGAGCAGACTGAAGCAATGAAAAGTGTTCAAAAGCTACAAGACCTGCTTTCAGCCAGCTCAGCATATCCCAGGCCTCTGAAGCACAGATTACTGCTATGTGACTGCGAACTTCAAAACCAAAATTAAGTAAAAATCACAATTTAGGATGCAATGTTCCCTTTACCACACAGAAGGCAAGTGGTATCCTGGGCTGCCTTGGGCAAGTGGAGGGCAAGCATCCCTTCCTTCTGCTCAGCACTGGTGAGGACACACCTGGAATACCGTGTTCAGTTCTGAGCTTCTCACTACAAGAGAGACATGGACATCTTAGATAGAGTCTGTCAAAGAGCCACAATGGTGATGAAGGGACTGTGGCAACTCTCCCATATGGAAAGGCTGAGAGAGATGGGGCTTTCAGCCTGGAGAAGAGAAGGTTCAGGAGGATCAAAGTGCACAAACACCTGAAGGGAGAGTACAAAGAGGACACCTTTTACACCTAAAGGGTATAAAGATGGACCAGGCTCTTCTCAGTAGTAACCGGTGACAAGAAGCAAGTCACAAATGCAAACAGGCTGTGTTTCAGCACAAACTGAAATGCTGAAACATAGTCTGAACATCAGGAAACACTTCTTTTCTGTGAGGATGACTAAGCACCAGCACAAGTTTCCCAGGGAAGTTTTGAAGTATTTGCCTTTGGAGATATTCAATACAAAAAAGTGTACAGCTTAAGGACATCCATGACTGTGGAAGCTTTTATTTCTAAGCCCAGTTTAGCAGTAAACCAGTAGCAGATGCCATGAGTCAGTGTCAAATACAAGATGCAGTCCTGTCACAGTGAAATTCATCTGATTTAAACTTTCATCACTGAAAAGGCCAAGCAATGAGGTGCCGACCTACCCACACATCCTAGGTACTTTCTCCACCACCCCACAGAGCAGTTGTGACACACACACATACCCTACCCTCTGCTGCAAACATGCTCATGGTGGGTCTCTGCTTGGCACTGCCAGAGTTTGCTCAAAACCTCTGCACACTGTAGACAAGGACTTAAAGCTGGGTGACCTCAGGAACTTCAGCTGTCTTTCTGACAGCTGAAGTTCCTGAGGTTAAGAAAGTATGCATTTTTACTTGACCTAAAATCTCTGCAGATTTAATCTAAAAATTCAGCTCTGATTAAGAATTTCCTTCTCTTCTTTTCCCCCCATCTGGCTGTTTATTGCTGATCCTCCTTCCAACTGAGAACAGTAACTGGCACATCACCACCCACAGAGACTCTCTAATGATCCAGGGGAAAGTTAATCACACTGTACCATCACATAAATCACAGCAGTTGGTCCGTGACTTACTCAGCTCTATTGAGGGCCAGCTCTTGAGCTCCCAAATCAACCTTTCTTCTTTCTTTTTCCTTTTTTTTTTCTTTTTTTTGGCAATAGGACTATTTTCATTCCTTCATTTCACCTATTGAGTCAGTCTAAAGCATCATAATGGCCCATAAAACCACCATCTGGGATATAAAATGTCAGGTTTGTGCACAGGAACAAGATCTGCTGCCTTTTCTAGCTTCCTCTGCTATGATGTGCTCTGCTTAGCCCAGGGCATTTCAAAGGGAGATCGCATATGTAGACAGACCATCCTAGAGGGTTAAAGCCCCTGCTGTTTTTTCCCTGCCAATATTTCAATGTAACGAAAATTAATTTATTCCCAGGAAAAATTCCTATTCAACGCACACACAAGGACATGCAAACACACATACACAGTTCCTGGTAATATCCACTCTGTTTATACATCTGTGTTGTGGTGTCGCCATATACAATAAATATAAAAGGAAAACAGACGCTCCAAGAGCACAAGCTAAGCAGAAAGGCTATTTTTTCTCCTTCCCAGGAGGCACTGTTAACATTTAGCTGTGCTGAATCAGAGGAGAAAAGGTACCCAGAGGCCAATAGGTCGTGCACCTCAAAAGTATCCATCCTTTCGAGCACCCACAATAACCCTTAACCATACTGAGAACAGAGGATTCAGTTTCACTCACAATAAGGAAATAAACACATTACCCAACAAAAAGAAAACATACAATATGAAATGACAGAAAAAAAACCCCACTCCCATAGAAATCTTTTTGTGGAATCATACACTGTATGAGATTTATGATTTAACCTGATAATAAAACAAAACTAACTTTGCAGACCTTGCTGTGGCTCAACTCCTCCCTTTCCTCCTACTTTTGACTTTAGATAAATGGCTGAAAAATGGATAAATTTTACCGATTCTAATATCACTAAAATTAGTTATCAGCTATGAAATCAGTATTTAAAGTATTCCTAAAATCTTTGCTTATCAAAACATTATATGCATGGTTCAATAATCATGATAAAACATTTAAAAACTGTACTAAAACAAATATGTGACTCATTTTAGTCCCTGGCCAGAGGACACAGCAAACAGCATATCAATTTGTCTGAGGTTATAACATTGGCTTCTGCAAGATCAGGGTTCCAGATTTCAGTACATTTGAGGTCTAATATTTGCAGATTTGCAAGGCTAAGTCACAATGAGTCCTTCAGTAAAAGTTATTTTCTCTTTTCATGTAAAATGAAATCCCAGTGTGACTGTCTACTAGGACAGCTATCTGAAGGAAAGATAAAATACAGAAAATAAGTTTTTGCACAGAATATACCCACTGAGGCATCATTTAACTTTGCTTGTGATCTTGATTTATACATAGCTTTCCCAGTTGGATGGCTGAGGCATAAAGTAGTAGAGTGATATCTCTCAAGATTACCAAGAAGAACCTGAAATCACTTTCCTTAGTTCTATCACGAACTGTGTGACTGATGGGAGGCATCAGAGCCCCATCTTAAATTTGTGTGAGAATATCAATTTAAAACCGAAAATTCTGAGACCAGCAAATGCAAAATACTAAAATTTTCCCTCATAAAAAACACTGTAATACATCAGCAGTCTGATATGAAGATTTCAAAACAAAAATAGTTACCAACTACCAACTTCAATTGAACAAGGTCTAGTTAATATCTCTCTCATTTTTCCTTCAAAAGAAACAAAAATTCTAATTTAAGCCTGGTGCAGCTTAAATTAGATCCTGATGCAGCTTAGATCCTGTCATGGAACACTGCTGCATTTTAAGACATGAAATGGGTCAGTACTGCCCATAAGAGGAAGTCGATGTCAGTAGAGCTCTATTGTTGAAATTATGCTCAAAGAGTAACATAACAGAAGTCGGCATAAGAGAGTTATGGTCAAAGGAGACAGAGGCAAAGCACACTGAGTTAGGTGGCACCTCAGGTGAGAACAGCTGATATGCTTGGAAAAAAAAATGCAGACACATTTTTGGGCTCAGAATCTCACAAGCAAGGGTAGTAGAGTTTGTAAGAAATAAGCAAGAGCAGGTGAAGCTCTGTGGCAGATAAGCAGATTCTCCCATAGGAACATAAAAAGCAGACAGAGTGTCCTGCTGCAGACCAGCACTGACTGCTCCTGGCACAAGAGCCTCTGGACACACCTGGCACACAGCTGTCACATGCATGTTTCACACCCAGGGGTTTGGAGAGAGCACCATGGAAGCTACAGCTCACCAAGGGGCTCTTCTTGAGAGCAAGCACAGCCAGGAGCTGCTTGAATTCACCCTGCTGAGATGACACCACATTTTGGGGCTTGTTCTCATTGTCCTTTTTCAGCCACAGGAAGCACTGATTTGGTTCTGCTGAAGTAACCCGCAACAAAAATTGTCAGAGAGTAAAAGCATCTTTGTATCTTTTTGGTGCTTGATAGAGAGCAGGCCACTTGTTCAGCCCAGCCGGGGCAGCTGGGTTGGCCAAAAGATGTCCAACAAGAGGGCTGATTTGTGGGGATTTACTGCTTTCAGGGAGAAATAGAGTAGCACAGGTTTTCACCTCCTCATAGGCTTCAAGATGAACCAGAGCTACAATTGCTTTATCTACATATCATGCTTTTATGCAGTTTGAGACACATGGGATACAATAATGTAAACTACAAAGCACAATTCTAGCCTAAATTAAAAAAAAAAATAAAAAGTAGAAAAGAAGTAGTTTTATTGCAGGTTATCACCTAACACATTCTGGATGCTAGAGCTAGGGATTCAACAATCACATCAAAATCCTATTTTCTTAATCCTGGATTTAATGTTGGCCCTAAAATAACTGTCTCCCTGTGAGCCAGCAGAGTATTGTTATCCCAAGTCAGGTGTGGATTTATTTTATTTGTTTTGTTGTTTGGTTCTTTTTCAAATACAGAAGCAACCTGAATGACTTGAGGCTTCATGAACTCAGGGCATTCTCAATAGTATCTTCTGAATACAGTGTTTGGGACATTCAAAGTGATTTCCTATCCCCTATTCACCCCTGGTCAGTTAGAACTGAGGGAGATAAGTCACCTTATAACAGCAAGGTGAATCTGGAACTGAAGACTATTCTCCCTCACCAGTATTTAGCCTGATGGCTCTTTTACTGCTACCTGCTGTGAACTGGTCCCCTTACAACATGCTCTTAAAAATTAACCAAGTTATCATTGATATCAACACTATGTGAACACACAGATTCTTTGATTTTAAGCAACTTTTAGCATTTGGTTCACTGCTAATACTGATAACATTTGATAGTGAGATGCTCTGCTTCAATGTACCCGTGAAAGGATATATTCCTTACATCCCCCCATGCATGACATAAAGATATGTTATAATATTCTGCTGTGTTGTAAAGCTGGGGATTGTCCAACACTAGAGGTCCTTAAGAAAAGGCTGAAGAAAGATTTGTTAGGAATGATATGGAGACAGAAAACCTCACAGAAACATTTTGGATTTGATTTTGCTGACCCTGGCCTATGAAGTCAGTGTCATATAAAATGTAATGTCTTCCTTCTTTAACAGTTGTAATAATAATTAGGACAAAATCTAATTCACAAGCTGGAGTTAAAAGGAATTAGCTAATAATGTATGATTAAACAATAGTAACCAAGGTCACTGCATGACTAAATATTCAGTAATCAGAGATTAGATTTTGTTGGTTGATCTTTTAAAGGACCTGATTGGAGATGACCTCTTTCTTTCAGATTAAATGTCTGCTCAGGCTGAGTTATTATTGATCAAGAAGCTGACCTTACTGCCAGCACTGGCATTCCACGTTACTGATCTCTTTGCATATGGTGTGCACGTAGTTGCTGGAAAACTTCAAAGAGATTCGATCAAGATGATGATTGCTTGGTTAATTAAGAAGGTGCCACATTTTGGTATTCCAGACTGGTTGCTCTCTGCATTCTTAGAGAAATCACTCCTAGCATTCAATTAAAAAAAGCAGGCAAATAAAAAAGATCCACAAAGCTTGCATTCTACAGGATATATCTTGCCCTGATAAGGGGAATGAAGGTGTTTTTTCCACTCATAATAGAGGATGGGTGTAGCAAAAAAGAGGAATTTTTCCTCTCTGTGTCCTGCATGGTGGGCTTAAGACAAAGAGTGGGAGAAGGTGCTCTGCATCAAACACAAGAATGACACATTGGAAGCTTTCAGCACTCTCAGAGCCCCAAATGCTTCTATTCATATGATCAAGTGATAATGGGCAAGAATTGGTCTTTAGGACATAAGGTCATATATCCATCTCACATCTACTAACTATCCATCAGTTATACTCCTTTTTGGCTGAATGTTGCCATAAAAGCAGTTAGTATTAGTCTCCATCCCCACCCAAAAAAATGTTGCTTTAACTCTTTTTCTCAAAGTTAAACAAGCAATTCTTTCTTGGAGAAAACATCCAGTCATGCACCAAGAATACAGTCCTGAGATTGTATTATCTTCAGAAGAACGTGGTTCTGTCTTCATGTCAAATGTCACATTCTCAGGAACCAAATCTTGTCTTGGTCTGTCTTTCAGTGGTAGGAAATTCTCTTTGCAAAAGCCAACAAGGTTATTAGTCAGGGTTTAAGGAACGCTTGGGCAGGGGAGGGGGCTTGGTGGTGGGGGAAAACAACCAAAAAATCCCCCACACCAAAAACATAGGGCCATACAAAATCTCAACCAATTCTACAGATGCAGGCAGCTTCATGAAGAAACAACTTTAAACCCACAGAGAAACCCATCTAGGCTGAGAAATTTCACAAATCATGTACAAAGATACTCCTAGATACTCTCTACTTTTAGGTAGATAATTATTAAGAGACCCCTCCGTTGGTTTTGCCTTCTGCAGTGCATATTCCTCCTTCTGGAAATGTGGGAAAGAACCTGCAGAGCACCTCCTGTGTGCTCCTTCTGTGCAGAGGCCTTGGCTGTGCCCCTCCCAACTCTTGTCCTCAGCCAGCACTGCTTCCCTGGGTCTCTGCTGGACATAATAAGGATGAGCACACCATGGCACAGGGTATTTTTTTCTCCAGACAATTCCAAACATGGTGATGATGTCATTAACTTTTGCTTCCCCATCATTTAGTTACAATAACTCCTAAATCAAAGTATGCACCCCATCACAGATGAAAATGGAAACTGTGAAAGGAAGTTGCTGTTTCCCTGGCAAAATAGCAAGTTTGCAAGTGAATACATTCCATGCTATGTCATCCTCAGAAGGAAATGATCATGAAAAATAATACAGACACTTGAGCATAGTCCAGAGAAGGTATTCATCTGAACTCTATCACCACAAAACAGGCTGTGTGTTTACATCTGTAAAAATATTTACTCTTGTTAAACAAAGGCTGTGTTTACAAGCACAATAAACAAAGTTGTTCATTCAACAGACTGCTCTGAAAATCAAGACCCTAATTCTCCAGCACTCTTAATCTAGCACTCATCTAGTTACCTATATGACACACTTATATATTGGCCCTAATTGCAAATGACAGTGCTAATAAATATTGTTCATCACTAGACTCTTCCTGTGCCTTGAAACAAATAAATTATTTTTTTAATTAAAATTTGAGATCCCTCCACAGTCTGCTGTTGCATTTGCTCTCATAACATAAGATAGGCTAAAATCAAATGGAAACAAGTAAGTTTCCATAATTAAATTGAATTCCAAGCAAGTATCAATTTCAAATTCCTAATTAAATTTTCAAATTCATAATTTTACAAATAATATTTGAATTTGGCGTCAGCTGTAGACAATCACTCTACAGAAGCACTAGAAGGAGTAAAACTGACTCCTCAACTTATAAGTTTGTTTTGTATTAAAAGAGTACATGTAGGTCAATTCTTAAAATTCGAGAAATATAGGTTTGGGAGGTTTTTGTCCCTAAGCCCTTTTTAAAATGTTAGAAAGAAGAGAGTAACATTTTTGGGAGTAACAGAAGTGTTTGATGTAATTCCAATATTTATAGATTGCTGTGTTTAAAAATTTAGCAAATTCCCAACAGAGGAATTACTTAAAAAATCATAAAACAGAAATTAAAATTAAATATTCACATAATCCTTTCTTGTGGAAGACAAACCAGAAACCCCTTCACTGAAATCTTTGATAAATGCAGACTTGTTCTTCAGTGAGAAAATGTTTTGGCTTAAAAATATTACCTACATCTGCAATTTTATGACTACCATATCTGTCTTCTCTGCATATCTGAGCACACAACAGAAGGGTAAAAATCTATACACTGTGCATAAAGTGGCTTTATCAGGTCTGTTCAGTCACAGGGGGACCAAGGGGAAGATGTTACACAGAATTCCTATTGCATGTTTTCTTTCAGATCCTGTGTTTGCAGTGGGGACTGGCTCCTGCCTCCTGCTCATCCTGAAGCCACCAGACCTGGTGACACAGTGCATGAACCCTACAGCTCACAAGGGTCCCACCTCAACTACATATCTTGTACCACTTTCCCTTTCTTTTAGCACCAGGAAGCCAAGAAGGACAGGGAATGGTTTTTACTCACAGCCTAAACACACAGAACAGCTACTCAGAGCTAGGTGCACCTCAGAATAAGGCTGCCTCAAGCCTGCCTCCCTCCAGTAAGTCACTTTGTGCAGGCAAACATATATGGCAAACAGCAGGAAAGTCTTATTAAAAGATTATGTTCTATTTAGGAAGTAAAATCAAATCTTCCCACCCCTCTCCCCATCCCCAAAAAAATCAGAACATAAAACTGTTGGCCAACTTTCTGTTGAACATTGGTTTATCACCTAAGACATAGCTCTGGCTGGTAACTCCTGTCAGATACACATTTTTTAAACAATAAAAAGCTGCTTAAAAATAATAAAGTTGGCTTGGAGAGAAGTATTGATTGCTTGATTCCTGTGGGAACAACCTGGGTTTAATCTACCAACGCTATGATATAGATATTTTAATGACTTTACTTAGATATCATAACACCGAACATATTGTTTTTAAAGTTATACTTCTCTGGGAAGTGCAAGCTGTCTAACAGAAAAGAAAACAAGTAGACAACATTCCCTTGAATAATTTTCAACCCTGTGAAGAAGAAATCTTTCTCCAAATTCAATGTCATAATCAGACTGCAGAGGACACCTAGTGAATTATCTCCAAATCTAGAAGCAAAGGTCTACCCAACGTAAGGGGTTAAATGTGAGAAGTCTGAAGAGACAGGTGCTGATCTGAATAAGTCACTGAATAAATATGAGGCAAGCTGTAGCTTTCTGTTGACCTCCTAAGTGGTGGGGATTGGGAAAGAAAACAACAGGAAGAAATTCAAACAAAATTAACTCCTATAAAATAGTGAAATTATTCAGAAGGTGTGGAGGAATGCTAATGTTTCCAAATGCATTCACCTTTCAATGGTGCCCTTGAACAAGTAAGGAAAGGTAATGCACCACACAGACAAGCATCTGGAGTCTGCCTCTCTAACAGCCCGTCTGCTTATCCCATTCTAGCTGGACTCAATTCTCATAATCTTTTTGTCTGCAGTAAAGTGCCAATACCAAAAGCATCAAGTGACCTAAAAGGTGCAGTAGTCACATCTCTGGTATGCCCTTGGGAATGAGACAGAATCCTGGGGAGGAGACCCTCCAAAGATACAGCCAACCCTAGAACAAAGAGGAGGAGAGCAACCTAAATGGTAAATTAGGAAAGCTCTGTAGATCAGGGCACCATAAATTCATCTGCCTTTCTGTGTTAACCAAGACAAAAAAAAAACCCACAAGGGCTCAGCCCTCCTGAGCTCTGGGGAATCAGCCCTATTTCAGTGAGATGTTTTAATTTCAGCTTTGAGACCCTTCTTCTGAAAGTCACCCATCGCAGCTCACATTTTTAAGCTTGGACACCCTCAGGGGTTGTGTAAAAGGACATTTTCGGTCCCACCTGGATTAAACGGCAGCTCAGGGCATCAAGCACGCACCACACAGGACCAGGGGTAGGTATTCGCCTGCTGAGCAACAGCACAACACCTGAACAACCTCTGTGCCAATGGCAGCTGGTCAGGGGAAAGCATCCCACAGGCAGGACCTGAATCACAGGGCCAGCTGAGGCACATACACTATGGGGTCAGGCACGCACGTGTCTGTAGGGACAGACAACACGGGGGAAAGGGAACAACAACTGATTTATAGCCACCTTCTCTGAAGCTGTACAACGAGCTCCACAACCACTCTGAAGGCATGGGTAGAGAAATTTGTTTTCACTGCCAGCTTAAGAGCCTCACAAAGATACCTGTAAGTGCTCTAGTTAACTCACAGCCATTCCAATATTAATACCCCATGGGGTATGAAGAAGACCAGGCTTACCTTCACTTCCCCTTTCATGTTTCCTTTCTTTGCTCCAACATGCATTCACTCCAGAAGGAGAGGCAGAGAAACCACAGCTGAATAGAAGACTGACTTATTTTCTTGGGGAGCTAGAAATTCATCAGGTCCCACCAGTAAAGGACTTTTCCAGTCACATCATCCTTCAGTTTCTGATATCATCCAAGATCCTCTCAGCATCTTTAAGGGTGCTCTCTTGCCTCTCTTCTTTCATTTTACCTCGGCTTTTCTTTGAATTCTGCAAGAAAGTGATGCTTCTATTGGTTTGTGATAGAAGAAAAGATTTAACTCCTTTCTTTATGCATTCTATTATCAATTCCCATTTAAATGAGCTAAACTAAGAATGCAAAGTGGCCAAATGTTGTTTAAGGTCAAGTGTGTTTCATGAGCAAGGACTAGAGGTAAGAAAGACCTATGTAAGAGGGTTTATAAAAACTAGGTTCCTCTATCAGAATAGCTTACAAGAAGTAGACAGGTTTCTAGCAAAACAAGCAAATACAGAGAGGGAAAAGGGTGTGGGATAACATCAAGATCATAGAATCACGGAACAACAGAACAATGTGGGTTGGAAGGGACCTTTAAAGAGCATCTAGTCCGACTCCCACTTTGAGGTGTCGGAACATCTTCAACTAGATCAGGTTATGCAGAACCCTGTCCAAACTGACCTTGAATATTTTCAGGGACGGGGCATCCTCTTCTCTGGGAAAACTGATGTGTTTTATCAGCCCCCACTGTAAAAATGTTTTTCCTCATATCTAATCTAAAGCGGACCCTCTTTCAAAGACTTAAAACCCTTGCCCCTTGCCCTATGACAACTAACACGTTTGCCCTCATCTTTCCTATAAGCCTTTTTTTTTTGTACCTGAAATAATGTCTCGCCAGAGCCACCTCTTCTCCAGGCTAAACTCTCACCCTTTGCTTGCAGGAGAGGTGCTCCCTCTCGGAATCCCCTCCCTCACGCTGCTGGACGCGCTGCTTTGCACGCAGCCCAGGGTACAACTGGCTGTCCGGGCTGTGAGGGCACACCGTTGGCTCACGGGCAGCTTTCCATCCACCAACACCTTCCCGGTGCTTCTGGGCAGTGCCGCTCTCGGTCCCGCTCTCGGTGCCTTTACCCCCAGGCTGTGTGCATACCGGGGGCTCTCCCGAGCGCCTGAAGCGCAGCACCTTGGCCCGGCCCGGCCCGGCCCTGCCGTGGGCGCTGCGCGGGGCCGGGGCCGCGGCCTGAGGGCCCCGCAGAGCCCGCGGGCACCGCCCCCTGCCGGCAGCGCGCCCGCACCGCACCGTGCACCGCGCCGCGCCCCGCGGTGAACCTGGAAACAAAATACGTGTGGAAATAGAACGTGCACGCACACACAGAGTGACCCCGGGCGCTGTGCGGTTATGCCAGAAACTACTCCATCTTCGCAGCTTCAACTGCGTAATGCTGGCTGCATGCCGCTCCGGTCAGGCTGGCAACAGCAGTGCCTCTCCCCAAGAGTGAGACACTTAATACAATTAGGAGGCAGTTCATTGTGTTCCGTTTTTTTGGTATTCTTTTTTCGTGAAACTTCCCTGGTGTATGTGTGTATATATATATTTAAGTCCTTGACAAATTTGGACTCCACTGAAGCAGCAAGAGAGCTAAAGTCAAATTAATCAGAATAGATTACCTAGATGAGACAGTCATTGCTGCTGAGCAAACCTTTAGGGAGAAAAGTTGTCCTTGAAAAATATTTTATGAAGCTGCTGCACTAAGAAAGGGGCTACACCTATGAAAAAAACAGCCACAGAGAGCTCCAGGGTCCCCATTGGCTCAGTCTGTTAAGCAGAGAGAGGCAAGGGAAAAAAGGGAGAAAGAAAGAAAGAGGATGATAGGGAGAATTCCATTCTATACAGCAACTCAAAACACCTCCAAATACAGAGAAATCTAGAAGTCTGTCCCACCAAGTACAAGAATCAGAGACAATGCTTTGCCACCAGGTATCCCTTGAGCTAGTCAAAGCATTTAGATCGCTTGGGACCAGGGAAGAAGAAGGGAACTTTCTGCCTAATCATATTCTGAAGCACTGGTTTGTCGTGGGGCTCTGCCTCTATTCCATAGCCAGAAATAGCAGTAGAGGGGTTTTCCAGGTCAGAATCCAGCCTGGGGAACCCATTCCTCCCATTCTCACTGCGACTTTTGCTCAAAGTCAGTTCAGTGTGGGAAGTTCACCTGCATTAAAGGCAGCACAAGGAGCCATGAGGAAATTAGACCAGGATATCAATCTCCCATCTTTCGGTCTCTCCCTGTAAAGCATACAAAGAATTTTTTTTTTTCCATTTACTTTTAACATTTCTAGAAAGTGTAAGTCGTACAATGCTTCATACAACATGCACTTACAAATTTGACAGGCAGGAATGATTTGTCTGGACAATTTGAAAATCAGTAAATGAAGAAGAAGGCACTTGGCCACACCAAAGATCCAGCTGGCCCAGTAACCTCTCTCCAGCTGACCAGCAGCAAAGTCAAGGGAAGAGGACAAGACCAGAAAAGTTTGAAGTGACAACCCATCAGACATCCAATGTTTTGTAGCTCAGGAACCTCATGAAACAAAGGAAACACACCCTTGTTTTGTGTATGGGGATATGTATTTTGTTGGTTTTTTTACTCCCATGTGCTTGCACATTTACTTTACGCACTGTCGTAGGACACAAAAAAAGATGAGAGACTCTAAATATTTCAGAAGGCAAAGAGCATAGAAAAAGGCTTTATTGTCTAATTCTTACTACCTTTTTATAAGGTCTTCTGATACAGACAACGTGATTGGTGAACAGGAACGACACCTCTCTAATCCCATTGGTTAAACTAGAGAAACAGCTCAAATGTTTTGAGAACTAGAAAAGCAAAACACCACCTGGAGAAAGATTGTTTTGAGAAAGGACAGTTGTTTGCCAAGATTGTTTTGAGAAGAAGCTTTTTTGATAATTTTTCCTTGGGAGAAAGTTAGCAGCTGCTAACAGGCTAAAATCTCTCAGACTCAGAAATATCAGGCCCACAAGGCACCCACAGGAATTTTCATTTATGCAACACCCTATGGCAAAGTGTTCCATCACTTTATTCTCTATTTTTTGTGTGCCATTTTCAATTTTATAGACATCTATCTTCTCCACTATCTCCCTTTCCATACTGAAGTCTTCTCCTTTTACACTTTATTCATTTTCAATCATCCAGCCAAGTAACTGAAACAATACCACACAACTTAGCGACCTAAACACACACCTCTAGTAAAAAATATTTATTTAAAGCCAGGGCTGGGGGGAAAAATGTTTTTCAGGTGTTTCTTAAGTGAAATATGGTTTAAGCGAAACAGTGCTGAATAACAATAGGTTACAGGCATTTATTTTTCTTTGAGCAAATTAGTCACAGTAACACATTAGTAACACCTATTACAAGGAGTCACAGTAGTAACACCTATTACAGAGAGTTACCCTGGTCATAGTAGTAAAATAAAAAAATATAGGAAAAAAAAGAAGGCACTTTATGATTGGGGGAAGATTTGGTAACCTGTCATTTAAGCAGCCAGTTTCCTCTCAGACTGTTATTACAACATTTTGCACTCTAACAGTAACAATAATAGGCTTTCTCAGGGGCATTTGTCAGCCCTCCTCTCATGTAAAACAAATTACGTCCCCAGGGGAATATTATTTTTATACCACCACTATGGGTTTTAATAACTCGATAGTCCCCTGCAGAAACGTTGGTCCTCACCTTTATGAGGGCCACGACAAAAGCAGCAGCGATGAATCAGCCCTGATGGGGTGGCCCGTACAGCACTGAGAGTGGAGGGTGAGAACCACCAACTCCTGCTGAAGCCAGTCAGGCACTGTCATCGGTGTCCTTGAGGACAGCGTGAGGAGTGCCCTCAGAGATGATGGAGATGTTAAAAAAGAGCTGTTCTACTGCTGGTCTCACTGAATGCTGTAAGGTACAAGTCTCCCTCTGATTCGAGCCGTACACTAAACTCTGCCTGCTCCCTAATAGGAATTGCATGTCCAGTGATTAGGACAATGAAAAACTTAATGGCATATCTGGGAAGCTAGACTCATCTCTAAACTAATTTTTCCTATGACTCAGTGAAAATAACACACAAAAAAAAAAAAAATACCCTTATGCTCACCTTGAAAAGCAGTGGGACAAGTTGACATCACAGAAAGCCTGTCTGTCATTGTATCCTTTGCTCCCTCACTGCTTTATCACTTCCAAAGCACTCAATGGGGATGTATGTAACTTGTTTTTCAGTAGCTGAAGTGATTAATTCAGTAACGAGAACTATGCACATTTTTATCTGATTAAGTCAAACCCACTTAACAGTATTTTTTCCTTTTATTGTAAATCTTCTGGTAGATAACACTTTCATCTCAGTACCTTCATCATTGCTCTCTAAGTAAGCAGAATGTGTATGACTATACAAGTTTGGTTGTGGGGGGAGGGGGGGTGGTTTGGAGGAGAAGGTACACAAGAAGAAGGCGCACAAACCAAAAAACTCCATGCTAATATTGTCAGACTGAAGCAGAGAGAGGTTCAGCTGATATTGGGACCATATACATTCCTGGACATATTTTGCTAGGAAGCTTCTAACCCAAATACTTATACTGACTGAGGACAGCGTGAACAGTGAAATATACGGATATGTTCACCAGGAGCCAGTAAAATAATGTACTGTCAGAGGTATCATCCTACAGCAGCAGCAGAAAAACAAAGCCCTGATGACCAGTGATCATGAAATTTTATCACAAAATTTTCTTTCTGTGGGGATAATGTCCTCTCAAAGTGCATTCAAGCCAAATTTTCTCCTATGCAATTTAGTTCTGTTTTCCCTTCGTCTAGCAGCATTGTTTAGTGAGAAACAGCACCTTCCCAATGCTTTCCTCTGTGGGCTGTGTAGCAGTGCTGGACTGTATGCTGCCCCTCAGCTATCCCTCAGGCTGCAGGACTTCAAGGAGGATTTTCAGCTGTTATTTCCCTGAAGTTATTCCCACACATGGTTTATAAAGCACTGTGAGGTCCTAAGGGATGAAAGGTGCTATATAAATGCAAATTGTTGCTGTTGTTATGCATGAACCACAGCCAGGTTTTAAACCAGACTGACTATGAAAAATGTCATTTATTCTGACCTTTCCTGATGAGAACCACTGCAAATAGAAAATCTCTAAACTCTTCGGACATAAAGACAAACTTCAGTTTAAATTCTCATTCTCTGGGAGGTAACAGCAATACTCAAAGTGAGCAAATGAGTTAAGGGAATAAAAAAATGCTCCCTGACTTAAGCAATACTGATAAGAAACCAGCCCTCAGGCCAAGGAATTTGGGCTCTAATTTTGACCCTGTACTAGACTCTAGGACAACTGGGAGGAAATCTGTTCACTGTTCTGTGCTTCTGTTCCTAACTCTCCTCCTCCCTCATCCACCATCTGTTTTGTCTATCCATATGGTACATGTCTATCTACATTGCAAATTATCTCTAAGCTCACTGTTTGTATAGTGCTTACCCAAAACCTCCTCCTCACAATTTCCAAGTGAACAAAGCCAGCTAAGTAGCTGCAACCCTGTCAGGTGCCCAGGCAAAGGTAAGTAATTGGATGGTACTAATGGGAAAAGTGGAAAGCAGGGCCATGGCCCTTCAGTACAATAGCTTCTTCCTCACAAGTAAATATTTAGATGCTTTACAGCACTATTTTGAGAAGCGTGAGCTAGCTCGGAGTTAATTAGCTGGGGCAGAGCATTGCATTAATGTAGTTGTAGTGCCTCAGGTGTAAGGTAGATTGTACAGAACCAGACTGGGAATCACGCCATGACTGCACTGGGCTTTGAAGAGTTATTCCGGTACTCACTAAGGAACAAAAATTATATAGAACAAAGAAATTGAGGAAGAAAATCATTTCACTAATTACCTTGAAAGGGTCTTCCATCAGTCCTAAAAGTTGACAGCCTTTAACCTGTCCTCTCCACTAGATACTTACTGCTCTCCTACTCTATTATGCAGACCCACATGGAGTATCCTGTTGATCCATCTGCTGTTGGGGCAAGTTGAATATGGTTGTCAAGAGACACCAGGGTAATTACATCACACCTGTTAGCCAACTATTGCCTGACATCCCTCCATGATTAGCTCTTCTAATAGAAGTCATATCTTTAGCCAGATTTGATAGCTGTAAAAACCAGGGCAAAGTGCTGACAGTCACAGCTGGTAAGCAAAGGAGCAGAGATGTCTTTCACACAGTTTTACTGCTGAAAGTGCATTTTCCTGTATTAATGCAGAAGATACTACCATGTTTTTTAGTTGACATTTCATTTTAAAACGCGGTGATGACTGAGTTAATGCCCAGAGTTAAGCAAATAGACTTCTGCCCATTTTTTTAAATATAGGAAGGTGCAACCCTTCAAAATTTTCTAAGGGCCAGCTTCAGCCCAACCTAATTTCATGGGGAGCTACACACACCATTGTAAAAGTCATCAAGACTACATCAGAGGAGATGTTGGTCCATTTTGGTCCGGAGTAAGAACAGAGTTCCTGTTCAACCAAACAGGAACTCCTATCTCACTGCACTGATTCAGCCTTCTCTGGACAACTCTTCCACAAGAAATTATGAGTTGCGAAATTAATCTTGGGAAGACTCTAGAAGCTTGTTACTCCATAGTGGGCATAAATCCCTCTCATTCACAGATCTACTCTTGGTATTGGCACAAACTCTCAGTGTTCCAGACTTGTGCAAAAATACCAAGGAGACCGAACATATTGCAATCTTGTGAAACACCCAGTTTAAAATTAGGCTAGGAGTTTCTCTGGGGGGATTTTGCTTGTTTGCTTGTTTCTCCCCCTAAAAAAATTTCACCTCTTTGGGCAGACTTTAAGCACTACCTCACGTACAGTGAGTACTCTCTGACTAAATCTAAGAATTATCTACAGTCATGGAGCACTGTGTGGTAAAATTATTTTCATTGGAAACTCAGAGGCATCAAGAAAAATACTATGAGAACATGCACATTATTTTAGTCAGAAACCATCTTTTTCCAAAGTAACATAGAAAAGATTCTGGTCTCCAACCCTAGAGATAACCAACTACTCACTCTAAAATGGAAAGCGGTTGGACTCCAGAACCTATATGGAAAAACCACATCCAGCTTTATATGATTACAAATTAAATTAAAACCTCATGCAATTAAAAGAAAAAAAGGGTTTAAATCAGAAAAGTTAGAGATAAAGATAAGCAAAACAGAGAATTTTGAGGAAATTTGCATTTCAGACTGTCAACCCATCTTTAGGCCCTTAGTTTTCAAAGTGAAGAATTAGTCTTGATTCATTGTGTGTGACATTAAAGGTGTATATAATCACAGCTTATTGCCATCACGATTCTGAAGACATAAGCACAGTTTATACCGCCTTGAGTGGGATGTGCAGGAGCTATTGTCAGAAGTAAACCATTGAGTACCTCCTGTTTCCCCTTCTACTTCCATAAGAGTGTTATTTTCTTTAGGTTTATATTAGGAAAAAATGTTTTCATCTAGCCTAGGAGAAAACTGCTTTTTGTATTATTCACAGAATATTCTTCATTTCCTTTTCTGGCATGATACAGCCAGAAAATTATTCAATGCATAAATATATAACCAATGCTTCCATTTGCTGAATGCATACACCAAAAGCTAGAGTTTAGCAAAACTTTCCCAATGGTTGTTAATTTAAAACACAGTTTCAGTTTGAGAGTCTCCAGTTCTGAATTCTAAAGCCTAAGAAAAAGGATTTCTAAAAAAATTATTCTATAAAAAATTAAAAAAAAATTATTCTATAAAAATTATTTCTAAAAAAATTATTTCTATACCTCCTTGTTGTGTCAACTTTTATTAATCTAAATATTTATACTCTTTTTTTAAAATTGATTTGGTGGTTGTTAGAAAGAAAGCCAAAAGAAGGATTTCCCTCTCCAGGGCCAAGAGCCAACTGCATACATGTGACCAGCTACTGAAACTCAGATAGTGCTTGCATAGTGGGTAAAATGACTCCTATGCCTGTGCCTTCAAGCTCCTGCCTTCTTGATTCACTCTCCTGTATCTTCCTCATCTTTCACATATAATTGCTTAATTATTTTCACATATACAGATGAAATTCCTCCCTTTTTTATACACATGAAGCTTACCATGTGTGCCTTAAGCCAGTGCCTGTCCTTTCAACAAAGGCAGATCCAGAAACAATACTGCATGGTAATGGTTACTGTAGCAGCTCCATGACCCAAACAGAATCAAGGGCACACTGTGCTACATCCTCTCCACACAGCAGAAGATGGCCTCAGGTTTGAACTACATTAGGGGTGACCAAACACCATGGCTTTAGACTTCTGAACACAGAGGAATAAAAATGACTTTGAATGATGAAAATTTAGAACTAAGTCAGGTCCAGAATCAAGGATAAAAACAGGTCTACAGAACCCTAATCCTAATGCTTAAGGATGACCTATTTTCCATAGTGGAGAGGCTCATGACAAATAGGATTTGTACTTCTGTTATATAGGGTACAGCCTGTGCTGTTAGCCCTCCAATGATACGCTGCTTCACAATTCAGAAGGTGGGCAGGTTGAAAATATGTCATTTCTTCCTTTATGAGGAGCATTCTGACATCCTATGAAAATATCCTTCAATCCATGCTCTAAAGGTCATGGGAACATATGCTGCAAAAACATGTAGTTATTTAACATCTGAAATGACTGAGAAATGTGTTGGCATTTTCCTTCAACTGAGTATCTTTCCCTTTTTCACCCATGGTTAGTGAACAGTTTTTGGGAGTTGATGAAACTGATTGTATGAGCACTATTTAATTTCTTGAACCATTGTAGCAAACTGTTTGTAAAGGCCTATTTTATCACATAATGTAAATTACATTTTACTCCCTTTTCTCTAAATAACTTTTTCATTGCCATCCCCCTTAGCATCCCACAATCTCTTCTAATAAAATGCCTTTACAGAGAATGAAGATTTTGCAGCTCAGAATACTGAGTCTTTTTGCTCCAGTTCTGAGAAAATATGTCATCTCTTTAAAATTGCTAGCAACAGCATCCATTCATGTGTTAAGAGAAAAATAATGGGTTTTTTCCTCTCTAGATATCATACTTTACAAGTTACTCCATACATAAGGTTGTGGAAATATGTTAGTCCTTAAAAGATTTATGTGTTTGTGGCAAGAAGTGTAAAAATTATGTATTTGTATATTTTATTATTCTTGCTGCGTAATCCTAGCTGAAAGATGTTGGCTGTTACCATGGTCTGTAACATTTTATATGACTGATATACCCCAATGTGGTAAAGATTGATCACAGATATTCAATTGCATGACCTAAGGACTTGCCTTACATGTTTTATTTAGGGTATGGAACACATGGAGCCACAGCTGGGGTTGCTGAAGCACCACAATACATTATGTTGTTTGACCTATAAAATAATCCTTGCGCAGAGGAAGTAGGGAAGAGCAAAAAGTGATAAGTGAATGCTTGCTGAAAATTATAATATTCAAGAGGTAAGGAACACAAGAAAGAAAGGAGCTGCACTGAAGAATCAAGCTTCAACATCTAGTATATGAAATGGGTCAGGGTGATGATACCTATCAAAAGCTCCAGCCCAAATGAAGGAGGGAGCAGTGTTTGTATATTCAAAATCTTCTCCTTCCCTCAAGAATTTTGGTTGGGTGTTTTGAGCCAGAAGTCAAAGATCCTTTCATAGTACACAAGTTTGTATTTCATAGTTGAAAGAATTCTGCCTCCTAACTTAGACCATTCTCGGCTACATCACCCCCTAATTTGTACTTGTCCATTTTATCTTTAAGCATGATGAGCCAGCCTATGCCATACCAGTAGTAAGCTTTGGGATGGCAGCATAATTCATAAAACGTCTTATTTTACTGATTTTGGCAAACCTGGCTTCCTATTCTTTTTTGAGATGAATCCTTAGCAGGCAGAAGAAATAACCAGAGGAAGAGTTGAGATGTATATGTATTCCTTGTCATGACTTTATATCTGCTGCAGAATTAACCAAAATAGTTTAAGTGCCACATAACAGCCTGATTGTCACAGACCACCTTCCCTACCACTAAATTTTACATCTAAATCTATGTAGCTATATCATAGCACAAAGGCATTACTATCTAGAAAGCATCCCAGAAATTAATTTAATTGCATTCATGTTCACAAACATCAGAGAGAAGCAGGTGGCTTTGTCTTAAATCAGTTTTTATTTGCACTCAGCTAACAAACAAAATATATCTTTCAAAAATTCATTTTATGTAGTATTAAAATTATTCATAAATGAAAATGATGAAGAGTGTTTTCATGCAAAGAGGAGTGCAAGTGTATGTGATCTAATACACAGTAACCATTTCTAGAGCTTATTTGGAAGTCAACAAGTCTGTCCACAAATCTATCAAAACCAGAGTTTATGGAGGACATTGTGTGTCTGGGCTAGATATCTCAGAGCAAATTAGGGCAGAACTGCAGGATGCACTGAAGAATGAATCTACACTGCATAGCAAGAGCAGCTCTTTTCCAGAATATCTAAACGAAAACTTCCTTGTAGACATGAACCTTTGCCGTAGTCCAGCTTCCCAAAAGTCAACAATAAAACCCTCTAAGATTGTTTAGCCAATAAATATTTTCCAGATAATAAAAATCTTACTTGTGGATCACTTCAAATATTTTCTTTTACTTGTATTTTATAATTGTGACTTTACCTTATTTTTATATAATCTGCTTGTTATATACCCTAAAGTCTAGGACACAATTTTTCTCCCACAAGGCTAAAAGTGCACCTGACAAGACCACGATCTGATATTGTAAACTATGACTACAACACTATGTAAGATCAAGTGCTGTCACTTGCTGAGCATCATTATCTCCCTAAAGAGATGAACTGGTCCAAGGGTTTATACAGAGAATCACAGTGTAAGGCACAGCAACACTGTTATGCATCTCATCCAAGTGTTGGAGGCTTTCCTGCTGATAGGAGGAGTAGGGATGAGAAAAGTGGGAAATAAAGGCAGCTGCACAGTTCTGTTGCTTTCCTATGACTCTTCACGTGGGAATGAGCTGGAGCCAATCTATAGAGCAGCATTAGGAATGCAGGAATTGTTACCTTCAGAGCAGGAAAATGTGATTTCAGGTGTACATAGAGCAAGAAATGTGAGTTAAAATGTGTCCCCTTCCTTGCCTCCTGATGAAGACTGCTCCCAATCATCACTGAGAGAGCTTGTCAGTATAAATTTATAAAAACCTTTGTAACTATTTAGAAGTTAATATTCTCAGGTCACCTTCAGGGGCGGGGGACGGAGAACCAAACAAAACCCAGGCTGCCTAACTTGGTTTTAAGACACACTTTCTTTAGCTACATTTAAACAGAAAAGGTCCAAATTTCGTCTACTTTTGACAAGTGTCTTACTTGACATTTTATATCACTCATGTCAGTCACACAGTATTTTCTAATGCAAAGTGACACGGGCAGCACTAAGTCAGAGTCACCTGTCATATTGCTGTGTCTGCAAGAAGAATTTCTATGAGCTAGAATTTGCTTAGATTCAGAGGTGGAGTAAGGGTGCCTTACAATGAACTTTTCCTTTTCTTTCCAGAAAGTAGATGATATAGTGGAGAACATCTTTCTGATCCCCTGCAGTTTTATTCCCTGGCATAGGAAATTAATTATTCCTATAAATGGCAAAGGGGATACTGACTCTTCCCTCCATTTAATAGTTTTGGTTTTAGTGAGCATCATAATCATTAATAATCTACTCTATTAAGATTAAACTAAACTGTGCTGGATGTTAAAATGTTAAAAAGCCAACAGCTGAAATGGGACTGGAGCAGTATAAATTATCCTTCTAGTACCTAAGAGAGGTAGTCACAGAGAGGAGGTAAGCACTGTCTCCCAAAGCAAGGAAAGTGACAGAGCAAAAGGCAACATGCAGAACCTGGGTTATTACGTAAAAGTTATTTACTGTGAGAACAGTTAAACACTGAGAGAGGTTTCCATAGAAGTGGTGGGATCTCTTTTGCTGGAGATGTCAAAGACTTGGCTGTACAGGGCCCTGTTTAACCCCGTCCAATGCCCTGCTTTCAGCTGGAGCTTGTACCAGATGACCTCCAGAGAGCCTTTCCACAACCTAGAGGTTTTCCATCACTCCAAGATTCTAAACAATTATTTGTGGGGGAAAAAAATTGTTTAAAAGCAAACAAAAAAATCGCTGCATGTTACTGCCTTCGTGTGTTATTTTTTCAAACATAACTTAGCAATGCATGCTAGTGTGTCTCAGACACCTTTAAAAATAAAGATGAAGCTCGAAAGTCACACTTTGTTGTGAGCTGAGGCAAAACCTATCATTCACTAATTGTCTGTATGGCACTTGCACATTGCCGTTCAAATGTGTGTAGCTATGGGCACTGTAACTAAACATTTTGCAAATCCTCTAAAGCACTTAATGCACTTGGCAAGAGCACAACTATTTTTGCACAAATACCTTGCACATTAGCCCTTAACCTTATCTACAAACAAAACCTAGTAATGAACTGAAACCCAAAGGACTACTTAAAAACATAGCAGAGAAAAGAGAAAGAGATCAAAGCTTGTGTTTAATTAATCCAGCCTGTCCTGATGCTTTCTGATCTGCTTACTGACACTTAGCTAAAAGCCAAAACACTTGGTGTTTAGTTGTAGACCCACGTAATGAGAAGCTTAGAAGTATTTCTTTGTCATAAAAATTAATTAATTAATTAGTAGAAAACAGGGAAATCAGATGAGATTGAGGCAATAAAACTGTTTAAGAAAGGAAATTTTATATATAGAATGGGACCAGTTTACCAACAGGGCTATCAGCATACTTGAACTGTTTTGTATACAAGAGTAACTGGATTTTTTTAGCAACTAATTTATTTCCCCAAAGTGCTTATTCAGTTGACCTGACATTATTGGTGGAAATGCTTAGAAACTGACAAATGTTTCCAGTTAAGTTAAAATGTATTTAAATAGAAAATACATCTATCCATATCTATCCCTTTCCTCTTGCCCTTGTACTTTCTCGGAGATCCTGTAATTCAGTGTTCTGAATAACTATTTCTTGAGAGATTAAATGAAATTCTCTTTTTCCAGCTGCCCAAATCATATCAGGTATCTTAATCAAGACACTCATATTTACCACTGGAGTGCCCTAATTACCAGACCATTAGAACAGTCTATCCCAGGATATCCATCCTCTCCTGTTGTGTTACATTTAATATCACTTAGTACCATATGCAAATGGGACAGCAATACTCCTGTCTCCACTGAAAGATTATACTACCCATCATCCCCACCATCCCTGATACTGCTAGTGTTCAATTATTTATGTCCCAAAGAAGTTTAAGGATCAATCCCAAGTGACACACATAACCAGTTCTTTCTCTTTTGTGAATCTTTCACTTCTGCATGTATTTCAAAAGTAAGACCATCTAAATGCAGAGCAGAGCAGAACATTCAGAAAAGCAGTCATAAGATAATTTTATTCCTAAACAGACCAGTTCAAGATCTGCATATTTTTGTGTCGACCAAATTTCAATCAAATGATCTGCCGTGGTTTTAAGTTTGTTTCTGGTATTTGCTAGCTCCTAACCTGTAAGAAAGACCGCAAGCAGACTATGCATTAATATCTAATTGTGTTCCCTCTGGGTCAAAGTCCCACCTGGCTGTTTAGAAGTTCAAGTACCTTTCTTAAGGAAACACCAGATCAGACAAGCATGTCTATTTGGTTTCAGGTTTTAGGAAAACTCTTCTGTTTTGCAAAAACAGAAGTCAAAATTTGGAAAAGTCAAGGGCATTCCTTGCTGGAATGGCATGCATGTCTGCACCAGACACGCAAGACCAAATAATCTCAGGTATAAAGAAGGCTTTTTCTTGGAGTAATCAATAGTTCCCAAAAGGCAAAATTGGTTGACTTCAATATCCTTGGTTCAAAAAATTTCTTACAAGGTGTTATATTTTAAAGATATTGAGGAATTTACGATCACAGGATCCAAGCCTGCTAATGAAATCTAGCAGGTTTTCCACAGGTTCTCCAGGAGATTTTTTTCATCATTCTTCTCAAACACTTATTTTTCTTTCAGGAAAAAAAGAATATATCCCTTTTGCTTGTCGTAGTTTTTCAGGTAGGATGTAAGTACCTTTCATTCCTTTAATATTCTTTTAGGTTCCTCTTGCTCACTCTTACCCATCTCTATTCAACAGTCTCATTAGTGAATGATTTTATCTTTTTTTTTTCCATATATTTTTGTGGTTGTGTTAAAGACAATTCTCTGAAAAAATTAACAAGATTTTTGTAAGCAAACATTACTACACCACTTAAATTTGGGGGGGAATTGGTGGGGATTTTTTGAGGGGTGAGGTGATTCAGCCATAACTCTGAAGAAATAAATAAGAATGCCATTCAGGGTGTTGGATTAGTCCTTGGCTATTTCCCTGACCATAAGTCTTTCTTTGAACAATTGCACTAAAAAATTAACAGGCTGAATAACCATGCTGTTGAATTAATTAACATGTTACATTTATTAAACATATTGTTACAGATGTGTATAAATAGAGGAATTCAAGTGTTTCAGGAGGATTTAAAGGAAAGGAAATTTCAATTAGTCCCTGAAGTTACAGGAGAAAAAACTGAGCTATTTCCATATTAGGATCACATTATCCTTCCCATAAGATGAACAGACACATAATTTAAAGAACAGCTGAGATTTAAGGACACCACAGTAAATGTCTTCAATAGTCTTGCAAAGAAGATATTATGATGAAGGGATCAAGTGCACCCTCGGCAAATTTCCAGATGACACCAAGCTGAGTGGTGCAGTTGGAACACCTGAGGGCTGGGAAGCCATCCAGAGGGACCTAGACAAGATCAAGAAGTGGACCCATGGGAATCTCATGCATTTTAACAAGACCAAATGCAAGTGCTGCACCTGGGTCAGAACAACTCATGGTATCAACACAGGCTGGGGGATGAGCAGATCAAAAGCAGCCCTGGAGAGAAGGACTTGGGGGTGCTGGTGGGTGAGAGGCTGGACATGACCCAGCACTCACAGCCAGAAAGCCAAAATTGTCCTGGGCTGCATCCAAAGGAGCGTGGAAGGGAGGGATTCTGCTCTGCTCTGCTCTGCTCTGCTCTGCTCTGCTCTGCTCTGCTCTGCTCTGCTCTGCTCTGGTGAGACCCCACCTGTAGTTCTGCATGCAGCTCTGGTGTCCCTAGCACAGGAAGGACATGGACCTGTTGGAACAAGTCCAGAGGAGTGCCACCAAAAATTATTAGAGGGCTGGAGCACCTCTTCTGTGAGGGAACTCTGAGAGAATTGGGATTGTTCAGCCTGGAAAAGAGAAGGCTCTAGGGTGGCCTGACTGCAGCCTTCCAATACCTAAAGGGAGCCCACAAGAAAGATGGAAGAGAACTTTTTACAAGACTTGTAGTGACAGGAAAATAGGGAATGGTTTCAAACTGAAAGTGGGTAGGTTTAGATTTGATATAAGGAAGAAATTCTTTATCATGAGGGTGGTGAGGCACTGGAATAGGTTGGCCAGAGTTGTGGATGCATGATACCTGGAAGTGTTTAAGGACAGTCCTGTTTAAGGACAGTGCCTCAAACCCATGGAAACCCAGGAAAGTTGTAAACCAGACTCCTGTGGCAGTATTACAGGTTTCTCATGACAGAAATACCAAATACCACGGCTTGCTTTAAACTTGCATGATACAAACACACTATGGGTCCTCCCACAGAGATTATTGTATATGGTTGGTTAATGACCTTTATTCAGATAAAGGTAAACCAGAATAGCACCTGAGCTCTCCAAACCTTTAAATTCTCCACTGGAATTATTGTTCTATGCCACTCAACAAAAGCATTTGCATTATTCAATCCTAGGCACCACTTTTAATCAATGGCAATCATGGGCTTTTTACGAGTCAATGGAGACAGAAAAACTTCCACAAGGGGAGAAACCCACAGTATCCAAAATGAATTCAGAATTTGAATTGTCATTTTGTACAATGCTGTGATCACCCTTTTTTTCCAGATGCAGAGAGCACAAAGGAAGAGCAGTGAGGTACCTGCCCTGGATGTCATTCTCCAGCAGTGGCTGGAGACTTCCCATCCCAGTCCCAAGACATGCCTTACCAGTCTAGCAGATCCAGACTTGCTTCAATCTATCATAGGGTCATTTAGGCCTCTGCTGCATGCCCTTAGCTTCTTATTGCTGTCAGAAGGATGTACAGAACTTTTTACAGCCCTGAAAGATATAGGAATGTCATTAAAATGAACATAACATTACTAGAATAGCAGAAGGGGAAAATGAGCTCTTACTGTTTAATCAGCCCAGTTAACAGTTTGGCTTTGTTTTATTATTCTAATTTCACCACTCTAATTTTACGAACATTTACCCTAACCCTCATCTTGTTCAGATGCCTCCTCAAGTCCCAATTCATGACTGTTTGCTTAATACTTGAGGGATTAAGCCAGTGAAATTTAAACAATTTACCACAGGTCTTTAAAAGGTTTCTTTTCAGTTTTACTGGTGGCTTACTCACTTGATCTATCAGTCTGCTTCTAAAGCTTGCCTCTGGTCCTGACACATTACCACAGTGGGCAAGTGGATTTATCCAAAAGAGACCTTACGGAATTTGTCTCAGGCTGCAGCAGTTGCAGGCTCAAGCTTGAAGGTGTGCTACAATTTCAGCTGTGATTTCCAGGTTGTGAAAGATCCTCTGTCACAGAGGTCAAGAGTGGAACATTTGGCTCGAAACACGTGAGAATGAAATTGTAAATTGAGGCTTCTGCAATCTGAAGAGAAGTTCAGGCATCCTTCTTTAAAGTTCCTCATATCTGTTGGAGAGTTTGAGCTGGAACAAAAGGGTGACGGAGCAGAGTGTAGGCGGCTGTGACACACAGAACATGCCACTTGCATGGCCAAACTGCAAATATATTGATACCCATGAGGTGGATGCAAAAATTAATACCGATAGAATAGTGTCTTTGTGCATACTATGCTTTGATAGAGGTAGCAATGTGAGATACAAATTAACTGAGAACCAGAAATTCTGCATGATCACGTGCAACTCACCAGAGCTTGGCGATCTGAAGGTAAATGGAAGTCAATCAGGTTAACTCCTACCCTGTGTTCTCCTAAGCTGTCAATCATATAAACAGACGGAAAGTAAAGGTGTTAAGCTGATGTGAACTGAAATGAAAAAAAGCCAATGATGACACCAGAATATTTTGAACAAAACCTCGAACTTGCATTCATTCGATTTTTTCATTTTCCTGCATTTAAAATTTATGTTTTGCTTCATGTTATGGGAAATGTAATAAAAGCAGTTAACAACATGATGTTAAGCTTCATTTGTGAACTGTTTGAGAAAAATCAGAATCTGCTCAGCCCCTTAGTGAAGCGAAAATTGTACAGGCAGAATTCCAGCACTTTTGAATAATTGAATCTAGATTTGTTCATTAGAATAACCTTCAGGGAACTATAATGCAGATCCATGGCATCAGCAGCTTTAATAGGAACAAAAATGTGAATTTGTCCAGAAGAGCACCATAAGGCTGATCAGGGGGCTGGAGCAACTCTCCTATGAAGACAGATGGAGAGAATTGGGATTGTTCAGCCTACAAAAGAGATGGCTCCAGGGAGACCTTCGAGCACCTTCCAGTGCCTAAAGGGGGCTTACCAGAGAACTGGGGAAGGGCCTTTTTTAAGGACATGCAGTGACAGGACAAGGGATGATGGCTTCAAACTGAAAGTAGGTTTAGATTAGATATTAGGAAGAAATTCTTTACCGTGAGGGTGGTGAGGCACTGAAACAAGTTGCCCAGAGAAGTTGTGGATGCATGATACCTGGAAGTGTTTAAGGACAGGTTGGATGGGGCTTTGAGCAATGTTTTCTGGTGGAAGGTGTCCCTACCCATGGCAGGAGGGTTGGAACTGAATGATCTTTAAGGTAGCTCCAACCCAAACCACTCTAAGATTCTATGGTGACAGATATTCTCAAAATTTTAACGCTAAATTTCATTTTGCCTGCATACAAGTATGCACTCTTTATATCCCCTTACACAGAAAGTTATAAACTTTGTCTCATGCCATATGTCAGCAGGAGAAAGTGACGAATATAAATATATATAAATGTTTTTTCAGGCATGAGGGCAGCAGCTGGGGTATAAGACCTCTGCTGTCTCCCATTACAGGGTTCTCAAGAGGCAATGACCGTGACAGTGTCTCAGTCATCTATACCTACCAAGTATCAGTGACACTTTTCCACTGATTTCTCCTCTGCCTGAGCCTATCTTCACTTTTTGCCCAGTCCTATGGCCTATCAGAAATCTCTATTTTCTAGGCCTGTATATCTGCAACAGACTTCTAATATCTTGTTCTCAACTTCTAAGTCTCATCTTACTTCAATTGAGTCTAAAAATTTGGCACTAAATTAGATGGAAAAAAAAGTTTCCAAGTGGAAGTATATGGATCTCTTACTGTATTACACCTCAGCCTAACGACTGTATATCTTAATCCTCCTCTATCTCGACTTCTTCCTGGATGAAATCAGACCTCTTTGAAAAGGCTAGTAACATTTCCTTTAATGTGGGAGCAGTGTGGCAGCGGAAGAGCAAAACTGGTATCACATTTCCCAAATCCTCTCTTGCTTTTCTAGTCCATCAGTAAGATGGAAAGAAACACGCAAGAAATGGCTGTGGGAATGCTTTCTGTGGATAGCTGAAGCAGACCTGTGAAAATGACAAAATACCATCCTACTTTTGTAAGCAAGTGATGTTACATTTACAGATAAATTGGGTATTTTACTAAATTTAGCGGTCCATGAAATATTCCCCAACTACAAAACTGCCTGAGTTTCTACACTTTGAAACTATTGCATAATAGAAATGACAGGGCAATCAAAATGCAAACAGTTTTTACTGGTTACGGCTTTCCATTATTTATAGCTTCATGTCCCTTTTGGGAAATGCCATCCCAAAATTAAACTTAATTTTAGTCTCCAAAATTAGGCGAGTCCTATGACTCAGTGGAGGAGAGAATGTTACACATGCATGCTTCTAAATGGAGCGGGCAGTTTAGTCTATTAGAATTCATTAGAGACTGAGTCATAATTGTGAAACTGAATTTACTCAGGACAATAACCTTCAAGAGAAAATAAGTATGACAGTGAGCCAGTTCTCATTTCAGCAAGAAGTCAGGCAGCCTCCAAGCTTCCTTAAGTGCGGTAATCCCTTCAAGTTCCTGCCTGGCAGGATTTAGGCTGCCTCCTCTACTTTCATATATAAGAACTTTACCACATATGACACCTGCAAAAAATGTCACATGAAACTGGCATTTGGCTGCCTGGAATGTTTAGTCTGTGTAACATCATTATCAAGACACTAAGAATTCATTCCCAGTCCAGTTAAGGAGTAAAATTAGAAAGGGACCACATACAAAAATAACATGAATAAGTGGAAACAGCTGAAATAATTCCCTCTACACATAGAGAATAAAGTCTAATAATAATTTGTTAAAACAAAATGCTAAATGTCAGCTGAAGATCCAAGGTTAAAGTTAAACATTGGGAGTAGTAATCCAAGAATGAGAAGGCTTGAGTACATCACGCTTGATCACAGATTATTGACTGTTGTTGACTTAAAAATCAGCACTTAAAGAATCAACTCATTGTCTGTCAACAGCTTTTCAGTTTGGCAGGAAAGAGCTGCACCCCACTATGCGAGGGTGTATTTCAGTACTTAATTCTACCAGGTTGAACACAGCAGATTCTTCAGAGTCAGATTCTTTCTCCATTCTGACTTTGGAAAATACTTGGGGAAAGGATAGCTTTAACAGTAGAGAATTTCCATCTATTTGGCCTGTTATGGTGTCATAGAAGTAACACTGGTGGAGACGGGTTAGGTCAGTTTCAAACTTTGACAGTGATTGCAGAACAGCAAGCACTCACTTTTCATTCATTCCTGATTGAGTGGCTGCGCAGTGTGTGATATTCATGTACACTCAGGTGGTTCCGAATTTAATTTTGTCCCTAAAGTACATCATTAACAATTAATACTGATGCTTCACAATTCATTTAAGCATACAGCAGTCTTCTGTTTTTCACAGTGGCAGTTGCGTTCCAACTCAATTGGGACCCTCCCTAAATCTATCCTCTAATAGCTTGCTTAATTTTATTTTTGTATTCCACAGTCCTCGATAACAGCAAGCTAATTTCTGTAACTCCGTTTGATGAAAATGTGCTGATAGAACTCATATTTCACTTCATTGACTGTAATGAGCTATTTCATCAAACTGTCCATGTGACACTATTATAGAGAAAATGATAAATTTACTAATTTATTCACTAGAAATTTCATTGGAAATTTAAAAAGGAAAAGAAAAGAGCCATGAAGTGAGTTACATTAGACTTCCACCAAATGATATGTCAGGGTCTACATGAAACAAAAGCACTGACTACTGCTACACTTAATGAGGTGTAAACATTAAGTATGTGTTGATTAATCAGTAGGTTGCTTGAAACCAAGAACGAAAACCTGCACCACAAAACAGGTTTTCCCTTGTAAATATTTACAAGCTTTACCTTTTCTTCACATGAGGTGCTGCTACCATTAGAAATCAGAGTTTCATTCACACACGTCCTCCCTGCCTGTGAGACCTCTTACCCATGTTAGGCACATGGATTTGGATGAATTCAGCAGCTGACAACCAAGATGTCGTAGCAAAGAAGTAATTCCTCCAAAGACAATTTTTACAAAGATTATTTGCATTTGCCTCTTTTTAAGAGGAGGTACTTGCAACTACCACGTTGTGTGGGATGAAACACTATTTTGGAAGAACATTAGGAAGTATGTAATTATATGAGACAATTCATCTCATGCTAATATTAGGCCTGGAAATAGAGACAACTATCACACGGCCTGCCTGGCTTATTTTAATTAGATGTGATCCACCTGCTATTACAGTGATGATCCACATCTTCAATTGCTCTGCCACAGACCATCCGGAAACCTAGGAACTAGCGTGGAGAGCATGCCACTTGAAAATCACAAAAACAGCTAGGACAATTACTCATAATTCTTCCCATTGTGTACCTACTCAGGGGCTTTCTTCATCTGTACTCAAACCTGCAGCACACTCCTCTTGCAATACTAACTTCCTGCACTTGTTTATTGTGGAAAGGGATTTTGCAGGAGGTTAAAAAAATAATTTTAAAACCCACACAATTTTAATTACCTTCAAGAAATTATAAAAGCAATAACAAGGTTCAAAATAAAATAATATTTCATATAATGGTTAATTAATTATTGGACTTTTCTATTCCATATAGTTTAGGGGAAATTATTTTACACAGGGAAGTGTACTAGGAGCTTTTTTATTTGGCTGGTTTGGGTTTTTAAATCCATTTGACTGTCGCTTTCAGAAACTGCTTTCTTTGCTAGTCTAAGCTAGTCTTTGCTTGAGGGAGATGAAATCTCTCCCTTTCTAGTCTGGAAGACTAAACTCCGAAACAGATGATTGTATAAAGAGCCCAAGCAACTATTTGCAAGTCATATCTTGTGTTCACTTAAAGGTATGACATTCAACATAAATAGAAAACTACCATGGGGAGACACCAAGAGGGCTTGTCTTTTCCCTCAGAACCTGAACATTTTAAGACAGTCCACTCCCTGCTCAAAGCTGAAGATAGCCACCTGAAGGCAGTGACTGAGGAGCAATCACCTTGCTGCTGCACAAGGGATATCTTAGTGTACATTACAAGGAAAACTGCGCAAATCACATGCTTTAAATCAAACCACGAACAAAGAAACCAGTGATTTAATAATGATGTGATTAGCTGGCAGTTGGGATACTATGCANCTCAGAACCTGAACATTTTAAGACAGTCCACTCCCTGCTCAAAGCTGAAGATAGCCACCTGAAGGCAGTGACTGAGGAGCAATCACCTTGCTGCTGCACAAGGGATATCTTAGTGTACATTACAAGGAAAACTGCGCAAATCACATGCTTTAAATCAAACCACGAACAAAGAAACCAGTGATTTAATAATGATGTGATTAGCTGGCAGTTGGGATACTATGCATTCAGGATCAGTATCACAACACATAAACCACAACATTAGAATGAAATGTTAATTAATACCTGTAAATTTCTAAGCACACTGTAGCTAATCCTAAGAGTCACGGCGTCCCCACATTCACAGTTACACACACACACCACTCTCTCACCGGGCTCAAGGGCAATGAGCCCTCACCATTCTCTTCTGGGAGTGCAGTTTCCCCTATTCACACCCCCATCTTGCTGGAAATGTGGGTGCTTTTGCTTCGTCTGTATCCATGCTGCCCTCTACAATCCCCATGTGGTAGAGAAACCACACAACAAGTTAACACACAGATCCTTATTTTTTTGCTCCTTGTCCTGTGACCGCAGTCGTTGGATCACTCCGATGAGAAGGATGCTCTGTTAGGTCTAGACAGAAATTGTCGTGCCAGAGGATGACTTTTGGAAGCATCAAAATAGGTTTTAACTGCTGCTTTCTTCCCACTTCCCTCCCCCATCCTGTCACAAATTTACATGGTGCTTTCATACTTCTTTTCAAGTTAACTCATGCATTTATTTTTAAAAATTCTTGGTTAGATGGAGGGCCATGAGGTTATACCAACTGGTCTAAACAGGGAAAGAAGCCAGTGAAGAAGCTCTTCTGGAGAAGAATATATCACTTTCAATATATTTCTACCCTCATCCATTTGAATAGCATCTGGTCAGAAAGTGCTTACACTCCATCAGGGCAACATTTGGGACAAACTCACCACAGCGGTTAAAGGACCAAGAACACGGAGGATTATAATGTTACCAGATCCTGCTGGATTGCACTCTCCCTGCTTGGATCAGGCACTGGGAAAGCGCTATTTCACCTCCCACTCTGGCTTCAGCTTTAATTAGTCCTCAAATTTTCACAACATTTAGACATATGAGTGATCAGCACCTTGTTCTGCTAAGGTATCCAGTCCTTAGCAACATAACCTCCATTGAAGGTACCTTAGAAGTACAAACTTGGCTTTAAAACTAGGTAAACATTGAGGAATGGAAGCTGCTCTCTTTTTATGAAAGTTCACCACTCTATAATTAAGATATATAATTATATAAGTCCTGAGTGCATCAAGTAGCAAGAGAGTCTTCCTAAGAGATTTGAGTGTAATAGGCCAATTAATCCCTAGATCCCTATCCTGGATTTTGACACCAGTGAGAAACTCCAAGAAAGACTGATTTTTTTGCTATTAGTAATACATACCACCCATCTTCATGAATGGTCATCAATAACCACTATGCTGATGATACTTATTCAGTGTCTCTCTGAGTAAAAAAGTTCTCTTTCAGCAGGCTTTTCATAAAGCATAATTAGATGAATTAAACTGTCCCTGCTAAATCTGCAGTCTCCAGAATGCCACTGTATGGTTAATTTACTTGTCTTTGTTCCAGCCCTATTGTGCTGGTTTTTATGTTCCATGGATTGATGTAGCAACCATCTATAAACATGAATATAGTCCTGGCATAATAGGAAAAACATGCAAACAAACAAACAGTTTCCTCTGCCATGCAAAGGAATACCTTTATGTCAGACCAGATAGTTTTTATGCAGAGCATGGAGGTAACTAGAAGAAAGTCACTTTTGTTCTCTATGCTATATCAGGGAAGCAGAAGACACAAAATAAAGGAGACATTAAAGATATTTTTGTCCTCTTCACCAAAGAGCTGAGTCTGGAGGCTGTTACTTGAGTTGCAATGTGTAGTCAAAATGTGTATTTTATTTCCCATCAGTTGAGACTGGTTGGGAAGGTGTTTTTCTTTG
>WAAE01010734.1:6217-18558 GCA_013400495.1 Nicator chloris
AAAAAAAAAAAAAACAAAACCAAAAAAAACCCAGGAGCTTGTTAGCCAGCATTAGTTCCTGGGAGCAGACATCATTTCTGATAAGCTTAAGAGAAGCTCAGCCCAGGGGCTGTTCATCAAGGCTGAAGCCTAACAAGCATTTCTCAAATCTTAATGCGGCCTGGTGGAGAAAGGATGCACCTCCACAAGGATAGAGTTAATTTACTTCCTAGTAGTTGGTATAGTGTTTTATTTTGGATTTTGTATGAGAATAATATTGGTAACACTGATGTTGTAGTTATTGTTAAGCAGTGTTTGCACTAAGTCAAAAACCTTTCAGCTTCTTGCACCACCTCACCAGCAAGTAGGCTGGGAAGCACAAGAAGCTGGAAAGAGACACAGCCAGGACAGCTGACCCAAACTGGCCAAAGGGACATTCTGTACCATATGACATCCTAGTCTGCGTATAAACTAGGGCTAAAGCTGGGCAGGGGCCACTGCTCAGGGACTGGCTGGGCATCACTCAGCAGATGGTGAGCAATTGCATTGTGCATCACTTGTTTCATATATTCTCATTTTATAATTGATTTCTCTTCCATTTCTCACCTATTATTGTGTCCTATTACATTGTTTTTATCTCAACCCATGAATTTTCCTTTTTTTTTTCCCCCCGCCCTCCCACTGGGAAGGAGAGAGTGAGCAAGTAGCTGCGTGTTTAGCTACCTGCCCAGTTAAACCATGAGGCATCCTCAACTTCTTTGGGGAACCTGTTCCAGTGTCTCATCACCTGTAAGAGTCAGTCCGAAGATCCCTGATTCTGCCTCATGACCGTCTCTGAGAACTGAGACCCCAAAGACTGAGACTCTGGGAGCAGCGGGGCAGGGGGCCCCTGGCCTGGCTGAGGTGGGATGTCTGCCAAGTCCTGTCTGCAGGTTGTGTTCACTGGAGCCTGTACTAAACTGAACTAGCTACCCTGGTTGGCGCCAGGACCCGGATTTATGTCCTGTTGAAACAATGGAAGCTACCGTGCATGGCTATAACCACCTGTGCTGAAGATGGAACAGATCAGGCTTGCACTGTTCCCCNTCACAGAAGTATAAGATTCTTGCTTTCAAATTTTAATGATGCCAGGTCTAAAGTTGTATTTTCAAATGTCCTCATTCTACACAGCAAGAGACTCTACAAAAATAGGTATTGATATCACTCTTTATTTTTCAGCCAGAAATACATTTTCATAGAGCATTTCAATAAATAGTGGTGTTTATTCCTTAGACAAAACCGCTCTTTGGCATGTGACCATATTCCATTTTTTAAAGTAAAGACTATACAGGAAAAGTTCATTAAAGAGATCATTGTTCAATAAATTAAATTTACAGAGGTGCAGTTAACTCTTTGAAATACACATCAGTTGTACATATGCTAATAAGCCAGAAAACATTAACCAAACCAGCAAAACCATCTACTGGGCTCCTCTATGGTGCCTTCAGTTACAATTGTGCAGTAAGTGACAGAATGAAAACAACGCTTCCTTTTCCACAACATATGTACTGAGTAGCACTTGCTACTCTTCCTGAAGAATCAAAAAAACCCTAAACTGTACTAGAAACAACTGATCAAATGTTTCCAAACATGATCCTAATTTTAATTTCCAAATATGTAAACTAAAATGAAGTTGCAAACTACTTCAGTGATAGACTGCACCTAAAAATGTATAAAAACATTTAAATTTTATACAGAAGTTGCTAACATGTTTCAAATATATCTAAGAATACGGTTGTCAAAACTGCATTTGATGTCATATTTGGACAAAAAAATTCTTCAGCAACAAATTAAGCCAGGGTATTTAATCTACTAATATTCCAAATACTTATTCCAAACTAGTTTTATTTAAAAAAGGAGGCAAAACAATTACTTCTGTACAGAAACAAACAAAAATATGTAATAGGTTTGAAGTAGCAAATTAACAAATGTTTATTTTATGAGTGAATTTCCTTGTCACCACCAGTGCAAACCCAGTTACAAAATGTTTGAATAGGATGCTTTAAAATAACAGGTGATCCAATTTAGCCAAGCTCACATTCTTTCCCATGATGTAAAAAATCATACATACATTTTATTGTAGAATACATTAAGAAACAAAAAGATAACTTGAGTACGTATCCAAGAGCAATTTCTAACATCAACCCAAAATTAGCAACAACCAAGCAGACCATCAATTTCTCAGTATTTAATTATCATAAATGCTAGATAGCTACAAAAAACCCCAAACACCCCAAATCCAAAAACCAAAAGCCTTTTCTTTGTTAAAAGAGGTTCAAAGAAACATCTACCAACTACAGTCAAATTTGCATTAGAAGCTGCTTGCTGTGGAAAATTTTTTCCCTGCATTTGTAACACAACACATTGTCAAAATTCTATTCAAATAAATTACTTTCTGATAACATTTCAGTTATACCACCTACAATGTGGACAGTCACGTACAGTATGACAGCAGATTTTTGCAGCAGAGAAATAACCAAAAACTGGTTCTAAATTCTAGATTATACTTCATGGTTCATGTATTATTTCTTGAAAACATACAGTCCCCTCTAAGGGTAAGGTGTTGGAGCTGGTATTGTAGCATGTCTGTGTCAGGAGGTTCCTGAATGCTCATTTTGTCTAAATTGAGGTAGTCCAGGGATTTAGAATGAGCCTTTTTGCCCTTTAAAAGGCAAAGAGGCAGGGGACCATGAAGTGCCTTGTAAGGTTCATATGGTAAAGCCTTAGTGCATTTACCCCCTGAGCTGGGCATCTGTCTCCTCCTCCTTCCACTTACTGCTGGGATCTCATATGGCTGATAGCACCTACTTCTAGTTTTGTACAGACGGGAAGAACATGCAAGTCCTAAATCAAGCTGTTTAGAGTGCAAGTTAAGCCCAGATTTCCCTTTATTATCTTCATTTCCTGTATACTTTTGAGCTAATTTTAGCAGCTCTTCTCCAGTTGTGAATCCAACCAGGTAGTTAGAATCCATACAAAGGATCTGATAGCCTGAAACTGTCTGTCGGATTGGTGAGCAGGGGGTGCTGGAGCATCGTGGTTTCTCTGCTTCTGTTTTGCCTGCAGAACTGACCTCTGCAAGAGGTACAGGGAGGGTAGATATGGTAGTTCTGGACTTTCGATTTATGTCCATTTTAAGCAATGTGTTATACTCCTAAAAACAAAACAGAGGTTGATCACAAATAAAGCCTTTAACCACTAAAGGAGCTGAGAGACGATCACAGAAATCAAACTTTTTATCACCCAGAAAACATAACCAGTACTTCTCTATTCAGTTCTTCTGGTTCACATGGTCTTTTTAATGACTCCTTTATGCTCTTTTCCTTACTGTCCCCATGCACGTGTTCCTCTAAAATTCACATTTTGTTCTGGCTAGCTATTTCAATGAACAATGCCTGTGCCTTACAGGATCACACAAAGCCTAAAGTTTGGTCCAGTAACACTGCATAATCATCCTGTTGGGCTGAGCTCAGATGCAGAGGCCTCTCAATCCAGCTCAAAGGATTGGCCTCTTCTTTGCACACGACAGGGTTCTCACAGAGGGTCCCTTGATGGGTCTCCTAGTGTAAGAAATAAGCCCAGACATGTTTCCTTGCCCTCCCGAGTTGAAATGTTGGAGCAGCTCTCGTGTCCCTGCTGTAGGGGACGGGCCCAGACATGGGTCCCTGCATACTGCTGTTGTCGCTGCCCGTGGCTGGGTTGGCCGCCGGCGGGGCGCAGGGCTGGGGCGTGCAGGGCCCTGCGGTGCCTGCGCCGCGCCGCACGCCGCCGCCGCCCCGCCCCGTTCCAGGCGTGCATGGTCCTCCCTGGCGCTGGATGGGGATGGCCTCCACGGCGCCGTGTGGCGGGGTGCTGGCACCACGCCCCAAGGCCCACGCAGCTGACGCTGTGGGGCCGCTGCTGCATCGCCGCGGTCCCGTCGCCGTGCCGGCCGCCAGCACTGGCCGCACCCGCCGCCAGCACTGGCCGCACCCGGCCCCCTCCCGCTGGCACGGCGCAGCGCCCCAGCCCTGCTGCGGCTCGCCTGCCATGACCGGCGCCCGCTGCTCATGGAGCGCCGCGGTCCCGCCGCCCGGTGCCAATCGGCGCAGCCCCGACGGGGCGAGCAGCGGCCGCGGTGGCAGCGCGTGGCTCTCTTCGGAGCCCAGCGGGGGGCGGCTGGGGCCAGCGGCAAGAGAGGGAGCGGAGCGGGCAGAGAGGCAGGGAACAGCCAAGGGAGCCACGTCGCATAGCCAGCCTGTCAGTGACAGGCGAGGAAGACAAAGAAGGGGTGGCAGAGGCGGCGGCGGGCAATGAAGGGAACAAGCCCAGACATGTTGGACAGGTGGACCCACCCCTCCAAATTAGCATCTGAGGTGGAGAGGGGGAGGACTCATGCAGATGGGAAGGACCCTGAGCATTGTGGGACTGGTCTGGGAGGAGAGGACTCCGTCCCGCCACAAGCTGACACATATTTGAGAGACTTGATCGGCGCCCCGGGTATGGGGAGGGGGTGGACCCACTCCTGGTCCTGGCTTGGGTTTTTGCCATGACTTGTGAAGAACTGGAAAAGCAGGGACCCCTGGCCAAAAACAGAAACATAACAACTCCTCTGGCACTTGCTTGAGGACAGAGACCTCTGCTGCATTGCACCCCAGTGGCAGATCTGCTGACCTGCTCCCCCAAGTGGCCAGTGGAAGCTACAGCAGCACACCCTGCCGAGCTTCCTGCACAGCTGATTTCTTCAATAGAAGACTGGACTCTTGGACACATCCTGCGGAGCTTCCTGCACAGCTGATTTCTTCAATAGAGACTAGACTCTTGGGCACACCCTGCCGAGCTTCCTGCACAGCTAATTTCTTCAATAGAGACTGGACTTTTGGATGCACCCTGCTGAGCTTCCCACACAGCTGATCTCTTTAATAAAGAGCTGAATTTTTAATAAAGACTTCAGCCCTATTCATTTCACTAGGAGGGGTTTGTAGGCCTTGAGCATATCCAGACTTGTCCATGCTGCCTCCATCTTTTTGGCAACCCTCCACACTCATGAAGTCCCTACCCCAGACATGTTACTGCTTGTTCTGTAGCCTTTTAAAAGTGAGGGACCTCAAACCTGCCTTTTACCTTTGTTTATTTACTTTCTATTCACATTCAGACTTGAATTACTCATGCCATTAGCTATTATTTAAGAATTTTAGACATTTTATACCTATACTTTTACAGATATAATTTCTATAACTTTATAATTGTATATATACATATTTAGATATAAGTATATTAAGATACTACAACTACATATAAATATCTATTACAATATATAGAAAATATGAGTGTGCAAATATTCCATCTACTATATATTTTTTAATATGCTGCCAATCAGAGGAAATTCTGAGAATATGTGGGTATTGATGAATACTAGGAGCAAAGTTCCAAATAACAAGATAAAGAACAAAGTGGTTAAACAATGGAAGCAATAGCCAATAACTACAGTAATGTAGTAATTTGTTAATTAAGACAGAAATCTAAGTCTTAGAAGGGGAAAAACAGAAATAACACCTCCTTTTACCCAGGATATTGCAAGCTGAGCCAAGCCTCCTCCAGTTCTGTGGTGAGAACTTGCCCCAGCCATGAACTTTGCTCATTAGAATATCATTAGAATGGTAAAACCCATACCTCTACCTTAGATGCCCCCTGCCCACAGAAAAACCACTACTCTCCAAGCATTCACCATGATTTCTTGGGAGTCTATACCTTTTTAAATCAAAATGAAGAAAGGGTGAGCCAATAGCAACTTAGGCAAGTAGTGACTTATGCAAGATACGCTGATAGCCTAAGATTGTAACTGTATAAGTATGCCTGCTTTTTCTTTAAAAAATAAATGCTAATACCAATGAAGTCCTCACTGCTTTCCTGTTGGACAAGAAATATGTCTGGTAGCAAATTATGTTGTCATGCCTAAAAATACAAACCTGCAGAGATTAAACAAAAGCTATACTATACTCAGCCTTTTTCTAAGGACAGCTATTCAGAGACAGCCACTACTTTAAAATAGGACCTACTCTTGAAGTTAAGAAAAAAATATGTTTAATCAAAACAGTTTATTTTGGGAAGAGTTTTTTGAGTGGGTTTGTGTGTCTCCCAACTGAAGCACTTGTTCTTTGTCTTAATGGAACTGTGGTGGATTAACCTTGGCTGGACAACAGGTGCCCACAAAGCAGCTTTATAACATCCCCTCCTTAACTGGACAGAGGGAAGAAAAAATGAAAGGCCTGTGGGTTGAAATAAGGGAGATGACTCTGCAAGTACACAGGCAAAACAGACTTGGGGAAATTAAATTAATTTATTACCAATCAAACATCCAAGTAAGATAATGACAAATAAAAACAAGTCTCAAAATACCTTCCCCCCACCCCTCTCTTCTTTCTGGGCTCAAATTTACTCCCAGCTTCTCTACCTCTTCCCACCAAGCAGCACAAGGGAACAGGGAATGGGATTTGTAGTCAGTTCATCATATATTGTCTTTGTTGCTCCTTCCTCTGCACACTCTTCTCCTGCCCCAGCCTGGGGTCCCGCCCATAGGAGACAGTCCTCCATGAACTGCTCCAGCATGAGTCCTTTCCACAGGGTTACAAGTCCTGCCAGGAACCTGCTACAGCATAGGCACTTCAGAGAGTCTCCTTTGGCCACATCCACATGCTCCATGATGGACCTCCATGGGCTGCAGGGGGACAGCCTACCTCAGTATGGTCTTCAACAAAGGCCACAGGGGAATCTGCTCCAGCACCTGGAGCACCCCCTCCTCCTTCTTCACTGATCTTGGCATCTGCAGAGTTGTTTCTCTCACATTTTCTCACTCCTCTCTTCTGGCTGCTGTTGCACAGCAGTTCCTCCCCCCCCCCCCCCAGTATGTTATCACAGAGGCACTACCAACATCACTGATTGACTCAGTTTTGGCCAGCAGCGGGTTCACCTTAGAGATGACTAGCACTAGCTCTATTGGACATCAGAGAAGCTTCTGGNTGCGTGTGCACAGCCGGCCCCCCCCCCCCCCCCCCAGTATGTTATCACAGAGGCACTACCAACATCACTGATTGACTCAGTTTTGGCCAGCAGCGGGTTCACCTTAGAGATGACTAGCACTAGCTCTATTGGACATCAGAGAAGCTTCTGGCCTCTTCTCACAGAAGCCACCCCTGTAGCCCCTCCACTACCAAAACTTTGCCATGCAAACCCAATACAGTTATATAATCTGCTGCAGGTACTGTTTCTTGGCAAGGTACATCTTATTTCACTTACATTATTTACACTTCAGAAGGTCACTTGCTCAAGCTTATTAAAACTGTGTAGTAAAATGACCTTTCAAGTTTTACTCTGCCTCTCTCAAATGTCCCTCCCCATAGTAAAATTTCACCTAAAAATTAGTGTTCATTTACATGCAATGCCAGTATGGAACCAACAATAATAGAAGTCCAACAGGTCACTCAAATATAATAAATATGATTTACACTTATAAGTAGTGCCAAGAGAAACCAGAATAAGTCATTTGGATTGGAAGGGACCTTCAAAGATCATCTAGTCCATCTCAACTGCCACGGGCAGAAACATCTCACTAAATCAGGTTGCTCAAAGCCCCATCCAACCTGACCTCAAATACTTCCAATTACTGGTCAAACAGCTCATCTGACTTTAATATAGTGCATTTGCATCTGATTATGCAAGCCTGATGGCAAGACAGGCAGGATATAGCTGTCCACTTTCTTCAATTTCAGAGTCACTGCAAGTACCACCACCTCCTCCATCCTGATAACCACTCTCTCAAAAACAACAAAACAAACCCCAAAACACCAACGTACCACATAAACCAGAATATGTTTCTAAATACACCACCAGCAGTAACATTAAGATGGATGGTAGAAAAAGAAGCTTTCAATATAGGAAACAACAGGGGAAAAGAAGAGGGGAAAAAAATCAGTGCTGCACATCTCTACTTTTACTCCTCTTTATGGGAATGTTTCAAGGAATTCTACTGTATTCAGAGCTATGTCAGAAGGCAGCCAACTACTGATAGAAGCAAGTCCTTTTCTCATCACAGACCTTCCCCACCATTCCTACTGAGATCTGCTTAACAGCAGTCTTCTGACATTAATTCATTTCTACATGCAGCTATGCAAGCATGTATGTATAGTGATGTACAGCACCACCTTAAACAGACACAATAACAAGCCGTGTTCACAGACAATATCAACTAATATACATTATTTGCTATTTTCTGTGTAATAGGTACACATGCACTCTCACTTATATCAGATAAAAACCCTACATAAAATTGCATATAAATAATAACTAGATAAGAAAAATTAAGACCTGAGACTATTTTCTTACATAGGTGGAGGAAACTTAAAACATCAGTACTTTAACTGTTCAGACACCCTCTCCCCAATACCTTAATAGGCAAAAGAAGCCTGCCAATAAACTAATACCACTTAGCAAGCTTCATATTCTGTAAAGTAACATTTTGATGTACATTAGAGCATACAAACACAATCTCTATCATGAATGATATTGACCTTTTGCTAAAAAACAAAACAAATAAAAATAAGACAAAAACCAAACTAACAACACTCCCTCCCCCAAAAAAACCAAAACCACCAAAGACCACCACCTTTTACTACAGTGCAATATAAAATTATCCATAGAAAGCTGAAAGCTGGGTACTAGTATACTTTGTTACTGTTAGATTGAATAGGAAGGATATAATCAGGTTTAGCACTTGTACAAGAATTAAGAATGGTATAATTGAGACAGATATTGGTTGTAAGTTGCAACTTCAAAGAATTAAGCAGTTATGAACAGATAGAGGTGTCAATACATGTTAATTCTGGCTTTCCCACCAGTTTAGCCTATTAACGATATTCGGTGCAAAAAAATACACTTGCTCAGTCTAACTACAAGCTTAAGGATTTACATTCAAATTTCCAAGATTTGTGCACAAAGGTATCAGAATTATTACCTTGTTTTCCTCTATAATTTACCAGAATAGTTCTGCTCTTCATAGCATAATTCTTATTTCCATTATATTGTAAAGCATTTATAGGAGAAGAAAATGTGGGTCTGAGAGAGAAAACACAGGGTAAAACAGACCTGCAGACCCTATCACTGTGGCAGGAAAAGACTTGCACATATTCGTTCCTGCCTTGCTGGTGACACTACAATAGTTAGTACAGATATAGGAACTCAGAGAAAAGGAAAGTGAAAACATATATCAGGATCTCTGTCCTGCAGGCGAAAATTCTGTCTACATAAGAGCACCGGGTGCTGGCAAAGGCTCGAGAAGCACCATGCAGCTATAAGAGGATGGCTGCTCAGCCATATGAATAATGTGTTTGCTACCTACCCTACACCCTCTGCCCTACACAACCGTATTACAGGCACCTCTTTGCTGCTGCCTGGTCTCACGGCGCGACCACGGAACGATTGAGGTCTACTCGAGAAGCGACTTTAAATACAGAGAGTAGCTGGCAGAAGCTGCCAGCCCTGCCGTGGAACTCAGATGCATTAAAAACGGGCAACTGCGTTACCGGCTCCCACTGAAGCGCCAAGCGCGATCATACCCCACCTCTACCGCCTCCGCACGCGGAATCGTAACACTGCGCTAACCGGATCGCTAGCTCCCTGCACTCAGCATTCTGACGCGAAAAAAAGAAAGCCGCAGTTAAGGCCAAGGCAGCACCCACACACACTCACAAACTCCGAGCGGCACATCTAAGTTATTTAATCATACCACTGCAGCGGCCCATGGGGAACAGAGCCTTCACACGACCTTCGCGAAAAATACAGGTCGCTCCGCTGCCACCACTCCACAACACCGCCCACCACCCTTCGTCCCCATCGCACAGCATCTCTCCCACCAGCCCTTCGCCGGCCTCTGTAGCGCCTTGGCCAGGCGCACGGTGCGCCGAAGTCTGCCCGGTTTCCCACGGCCCCTCCCCAGGCAGAGGAGGGCCTCCCCGCACTCCAGAAGGCACAAACAGGGCCCGCCACGGAGCCCGAACTGCAACTTCGACGGCCCAGCGAACCGACACAACTCCCACCTCCTGCCTGCGGTCCAGTGCGGCGGAACTCCAACACACAGCGAGGAAAGACAAGGCTCTGACTACGATGCAGTCTATTACGCTCGCTGAAGCTAAGGATGAAAATAAACCCCCTTCCCCTACGCTTGCAGACTGTGGGGTAATGGATGTTTCCAGCCAATCACAACAGACCACGTGACCGAAAGAGGGGCATGACATCCGGAGCAAATGGCACAACTGGCTGTCTGCGGGGGCAGTTTTTTTTTTACCAGAAGCTGGGAGTGGGGCACTTGTCACTTCTTATCTTGGCTAAAACTTGTCCCTGTGCTACTCGCATACATATATTACTTATACTTGGAAATTTCATTTTCTTTTGCTGTTATGAAAACATGCTGTTGAAGTTATGTACCTACAGAGCAAAGGTTTTTGGAAATATTTATTTCAAAAATGCAATAAAAAATATTTAGTTGAAAGGAAAAAGGTTTAAACTGAGCTATGTAAGAGTATCTACAAAGTTGTCACAGTACATTATCTAGAGCAGAGGCTGTTAGCCTGTAGAGTTTAACCTTTATGCAGCTAACAGACTCTTCTAGTACAAGCTGGTGATCTTGCTGTATGCACTGTCAACCCCAGATTACAAACACAGTGGTGAGTTGTCTCCCACCGACTTGCACCCAGATTTACCCACTCCATTTTCTGCATGGTTGTTTGTAACCCTATGGAAATTTTGTAAGCTGAAGGGTCTTAAAAAATGTTACTTCACTATGCTCTTGAAGGTCCCCTAGATTACTCACAGATACAGATGGATATACCATGCTTGTAGAGAAGGAAAAGAGGAAAAAAAGTCACAGCAAGACTAAAACTAGAGATAAAGCTCATGAGAGGTACCAAGGAATTGTAGACATTCCTTGCCAACTCCTGCTATTCCTTGAGACAGATGCCAGGCTATTCTAAGACACAAAAAAGCAAATAGAGAAAATTTTAAATTGCTGTATTGCATGAGGTAACATTCATATGGAGCAATAACTAAATTTAACACCTTTTTATTTTTAAATTAAGCATAAGAAAATAAAAGTATGCAGAAGGTATATGTTAAATTCTGTAGGCCACAAATATTGTGGTTTAACCCCAGTAGGCAGTTAAGCCCCACACAAGCCATGTGCTCACTCTCCCCACAGTAGGATAGGGTAGAGAACTGAAAGAGTAAAAGTGAGAAAACACATGGATTGAGATAAAGACAGTTTAGTAGGTAAAGCAAAAACTTCATGCCCAAGCAAAGCCAATTGAGGAATTCGTTCACTATTTTCCATCAGCAGTCAGATGGTTAGCCATATCCAGGAAAGCAGGGCTTCATCAAGTGTAACATTTACTTGAGAAGACAAATATCAGAACTCCAAATGTGTCATCCCCCCCCAATCCTCCTTCTTCACCTAGCTTTTATAAAAGAAAGTGAATGGATAGGTGTGGTGGGTTGACCTTGGCTGGCCACCAGGTGCCCGCCAAGCTGTTCTATCACTCCCACTCCTCAACCAGACAGGGGGAGAAAATACAAGAAAAGGCTTATGGGTTAAGATAAGGAATGGGAGCTCACTCAGGAATTACCATCATGGACAAAACAGACTCAACTGGGGGAAATTAATTTAATTTATAACCAATAAAATCAGAGTAGGATAATGAGAAATAAGAGCAAATCTAAAAACTGCTTCCCCACACCCCTCCCTTCTTCCCAGGGTCAACTTTACTCCCTACTCTTCTAGCTCCTCCCTCGAGGGGCACAGGGGGATGAGGAATGCAGGTTGTGGCCAGTATATAATGCTTTGTCTCAGCTGCTCCTTCCTCCTCACGCTCTTCTCCTGCTCCAGTGTGGGGTCCCTCCCATGGGAGACAGTCCTTCACAAACTTCTCCAATGTGGGTCATTTTCAGAGGATGCAATTCTCCACAAACTGCTCCAGCTTGGGTCCTTTCCATGGGGTATAGTCCTTCAGGAACAGACTGCTCCAGCACTGATCCCCTAAGGGGCCACAGGTCCTGCCAGCAAATGTGCTCTGGCATGAGCTCCTCTCCATGGGCCATAGTTTCTGCCAGGAGCCTGCTCCAGCACAAGGTCTCCACACGGTCACAAGTCTTCTTTCAGGCACATCTCCCTGCTCTGTCATGGGGTTCTTCACAGGCTGCAGAGTGGATATTTGTGCACTCCATGGGCTGCAGGGGGACAACCTGTGTCATCATGGGTTTTACCACAGGCTGCAGGGTGTAAAATGTGCAATTTATGT
>WAAE01010735.1:0-19149 GCA_013400495.1 Nicator chloris
GGGAAGCCGAGCGCTCAGGGGAACGCGTGCAGACGCAAGCACTTCCCCAGGACCCGATGCCAATGCAGGTCTGCTCAACCAGCTTGCAGCCAGCACCCATAGCTCAGCCGGAGTTGGTGTCTGCACAGCAGCAACAGTCGTCTTAGACTCTTGCAAGGTATACAAAGTCGCCCTGGATGTCTTTGGGCCCCTGGGTGAGGGTAAAAGTGCCTTCCCCATAGGGAGGTCTAGTGCCACCCTTCAGGGTATCATTGTGCATCTAGGACTTATCGATGCGGATTTTACGGGACAAATTTGTGCCATGGTTTCCACACCCACCCCCCCGTCACTATCTCCAAAAAAAACTCGCATTGCTCAACTTGTGCCTTTTAAGTCTTCTGTTTCTAGGACAAAGGACCGGTGTCAAGGGGACGGCTGCTTCGGATCTACCAGGCCGCCTCAAGTTCACTGGACTGCGATCCTGTCTGACAGATGTCCCGAAATGCTTTTTACTCTGTGCCTCCCCGATGCCACCCTGTCAGAGATTCACCTTCGAGGCCTGATTGACATGGGCATGGATGTGACTATCCTCTCCTTTTCTGTGTGGCCTCCGCAGTGGCCTCTGGATCCTGTGGATTTGCCCGTCACAGGATTGGGTGGAATGGCACAATGCTTCGTGAGCCAGCAGCCTGTGCTAATCATGAACTCAGAGGGACAGTCAGCTACGGTTCGGTCTTATGTCACTGTAGCTCCTGCCAACCTCTGCGGGGGGGATGTACTGGCGGCTTGGGGGGTACGGATTGGGACAGAGTTTTGATTTGAGCAATTTTCCTTGGAACATTCCTGTCTTTTGCATCAAACAGATATCTGGGAAATGGAGGTTGTCTGATCAAGCTATCGTTGAACGCACTCATGGTACTTTAAAGCGGATTCTTGAAAAACAAAAGCGGAGAATGCAGGATGAAACCCCGCACAGTCAATTGGCAAAAGCTTTGTATACAGCTGGTCCTTGCTGCTCCATGACAGTAATGACTGAAATGTGCATTTATTCATGTCAGTGAGCTTTATCTAAACAAATAACTTAAAAATTGAAAAGTTATTTGACTTTAAAACATCATATTTAGCAAGGTGATGCTCTAATATTTGACCACTTTAATAGCTATCTCTCATCCCGTATTCCTCCCCCTCTATATTTGGCTACTCATTTATACATTTATTGTATCTGAGCAACTGTCAAAATTGCAACAAATATGAGTCCTATCCAAAAATTGTGAAATTTAGCTTTGGCTTCTGTACAGAAATTTCAGCAGTGCCCACAAAGTCTACCATGTATGCACTCTAAAACATGACACGCTGTGGAACAGTTTAGCAAGAGGACTAAGGGAATCTCTGCTACATCCCTCCTCAGCATCATCTCTGAATAAATTTATTCACTGCCTTAGACTGAAACATTTGGGTTATTTGTAATGCAGATCTGAAATTAAATAGGAAAGCAATGAATGTAGTAAATGTTTATAGTATGTAAAGTCAAAGCAGGCATGCTTTTTGCTTATAGCATGGAAGAAAGCGTACTTCACTTTTTATTTTCTCCTAATCATTATCTCACAGAAGAGCAAACACTAAAACCATCAGAAATTGGCGAACATAAAACCACAACAAGAATTAGTGTTTCCTCCTGGTTTCAAATTTCAAACCTGAGACACACTCTAAAGATCATATATATGAAAATTTACTATTTCAGAGAAACAGGTGACAATTCCATGAAATGGTGTTCCCAGTAATCCAAAAAAATGTGTATTGTGTTTCGTATCTTTCATAGGCCAATCTGCCCAAGATTGTTACTGTCCTTTTAAGATGCAGGGGCCGGGAGCAGAACTGGGGTGTTCTTCCCTGAGGTTGCAGAGGCGGTAGGCCTGGGGTCCCTTTAAGCAAAGACTCTTTCATTCTCGCGGTGAGGCTAAGACAGTGCAAATTAGAACCTTCTCTTTCTTTTGCTTTTCCTGGACTTCTGAAGCAGTTGGCAATATCTTTTTGACCACTGTTGCTGTTGTAACTACCATTTTTTTGGAGCCAGGGAAAGTGTTTCTTTGAAATTTTTTTCCTTTCTTTTTCACTGCTGTTGCCTGGGATGGCAGCCGCGGCGCCATGCCAGGAAAAACAGAACAGGCCCTGCTCCATACGGTTGCTCCAGCCTGCCAGCAGTGCCCAGTTGAAGCAGAGGTTGTCCCAGCTGGTTGCCTGACACTTTATCTGAGGAGGAGCCAAAGTACCTCCACGAGTTCCAGCTGCTGACCCAGTTCCAGCCACCATTGTCAACAGAGCTGCCGCTGCCAGGAGAGACACTGTCGGGTGGCATGGAGCAAATGGCTTGGCAACATTTGACTGGTTTTGGACTCCAGGTTTCTTTTGTTTTTTTCCTTGCTCCCTGTTGGTTGTTGTTTGGGGAAAGAGGGAGTTCTGTAATCGCAGAGTTTCGGTTGCTGTGTTGTTTTTCCTTTGTTCTCTCCACCATATGGTTGGGAGAAGGGGGCTTCTCCACCATGTTGTCTTTGTCCCCTGGGCCACTCGATCTTCTACAGAAGCTGCCATTTTGGGGGAGGGGCTTCTTCGCCATCTTGTTTTCTTTGTTCCCAGGGAGTCCACAGGATTTAGTACCTTTGTATCCAGTGTTATTACTGTTATCTTGGTTGCTCCTGTTTTGTTTTTTAGTAAACTCTTATTTTTTTCACTTATATCTTCTTACATTTGTCTCTCCTTATTGTTGAAAGGGGAGTGGTTAAAACTAAAAGGGGAGGTAACTCATTTTGGAGTGTCTGCCCCATAAATTGTCTTAAACCAAGACAAATGGAAGGAAAAACAATTATTTATACCAAGAAAAATAGTAAAATAATTCCTAAAAACCAAATGCATTGAGGATTACAAACAAGGAACCTTAATATTGATCTTGGTGGGTTGTGTTCAGTGCCGGAAAAATATCAAGGCATTTCATGATGGGAAAATTTGCTGGAAAGGATAATAAAAACTAATTGCACTGTCTGGTCTAAATAAAAGGCCAACAGCTCTGCTGGGCACTGAGCAGGAGTTCTGTCTCTATTATGAAAATTTCAAGAGCTCATAAGACTTGCCTGTTATGAAGGTCAAGAGAAACTCAAGAGCCAAACCTCTTTTCAGTGTTTGTCTCTAAAGTAGCTACTGACTTTGTAATTTTCATTCTTACTTCCTTCTTCAGCCCACAAAGGATGATTATGCTTGACGAGCCAGACTGCCTTCTATGATGAAATAACTTGCTCAATGGATGAGAGGATATAATTTACCTTGATTTTTAGCACCATCTTTGACATGGTCTCTACCAACCATTAGCAGGTGATTTAAAAGAGCTGATCAAGGAGCTCCCACCCTCTTCTCAGCCATTAAGGTGACCAAGGGGAGGTCACAGGGCCATTTGCAGGTGATTTAAACAGCTCTGGGGAGTGCAGAGCACAGGAGCAGGCAAACAGGGGCCTGGCATATCAGTGAGGGCATGGAATGACAGTTTGCACAGCAGTTCATACAGGCAGGCTGAGCAGGAAGGGTGCATCATTTACCATCAGTCTTGGCTAACCAGAGTCCCAGACAACTAGAAGCTGGCCAATGTGATGCCCATCCACAAGAAGGGCTGGAAGGAGGATCCAAGGAACTACAGGCTTGTCAGCCTGACTTTGGTGCCCAGCAAGGTTATGGAACAGATCATCTTGAGTGCAATCACACACCACCTACATGACGGCTGGGGAATCAGACCCAGCCAGCATGGATTTAGGAGGGGGAGGTCCTGCCTGACCAACCTCATCTCCTTTTAAGATCAGGTGAACCACCTGGTGGATGAGCGGAAGGCTGTGGATGTTGTCTACCTGGACTTCAGCAAGGCCTTTGACACTGTCTCCCACAGCATACTCCTAGAAAAGCTGGCAGCCCATGGCTTGGAAGGTGTAATCTTCGCTGGATTAAGAACTGGCTGGATGGCCTGGGCCAGAGAGCTGTGGGGAATGGTGTTGCATCCAGTTGGCAGCAGGTCACTAGTGGTGTCCCCCAGGGATCAGTGTTGGACCCAGTCCTGTTAAATATCTTTATTGATGATCTGGATGAGGGGATTGAGTCTACCATAAGCAAATTTGCAGATGACACCAAGGGGGGGGGGGAGGAGTCAATCTGCTGGAAGGTAGGAGGGCTCTGCAGAGGGACCTGGACAGGCTGGATAGATGGGCCAAATCCAACAATATGAAGTTTAACAAGACCAAGTGCTGGGTCCTGCTCTTTGGTCACAACCACCCCATGCAGCACTACAGGCAGGGGAAAGAGTGGGTGGACAGTGGCAAAGGAGAAAGGCACCTGGGGGTACTGATTGACAGCAGGCTGAACATGAGCCAGCAGTGGGCCCTGGTGGCCAAGAAGGCCAACAGCATCCTGGCCTGTATCAGGAATAGTGTGGCCAGAAGGACTAGGGAAGTGATTCTTCCCCTGTACTCAGCACTGGTTAGGCCGCACGTTGAGTACTGTGTCCAGTTCTGGGCCCCTCAGTTTAGGAAGGATGCTGAGATGCTGGAGCATGTCCAGAGAAGGGCAACAAGACTGGTGAAGGGTCTGGAACACAAGTCTAATGAGGAGCGGCTGAGGGAGCTGGGGGAGGCTCAGCCTGGAGAAAAAAAAGGCTCGGAACTTATTGCTCTCTACAACTACCTTAAAGGAAGTTGTAGTCAGATAGGGGTCAGCCTCTTCTTCCAGGCAACTAGCAATAGGACAAGAGGACACAGTCTTAAGCTGTGCCAGGGGAGGTTTAGGTTGGACATTAGGAAGTTCTTCACAGAAGGGGTGATTGGGGATTGGAATGGGCTGCCCAGGGAGGTAGTGGAGTCACTGTTCCTGGGGGCGTTAAGAAAAGACTGGATGTGGCACTTAGTGCCACGGTCTAGTTAACAAGGTGGTGTTAGGTCATAGGTTGTACTCAATGATCTCAAAGGTCTTTTCCAATCTAGTTGATTCTGTGATTCTGTGTATGACCCTTGTTGACAAACTGGCAAAATTTGGACTGTAAAGATTGACCACAAAATGGGTAGAAAACTGTCTAAACCAAGACATTAACTACCATCTTTTGAGATAAGAAAAATCAGAATGGCAGATAGTCATGAGTGGAGTTCTTCAGAGGTTGATTCTCAGTCAATATCTTTATAAATTGTCTGTATGACAGTATTGAATACACCCTCACCAAGTTTGCAGATAACACCAAACTGGGGGAAGAGGTAGATAGATCAGAAGGAAGAGCAACCTTACAGAGACCTTGACTGGCTGGAAGACTGGGCCAAGAAAAATTAATTGAGGTTTAACAAAGTTAAATATCAAGTCCTACACCTAAAACAGAACAATCCCAAGCACCAGTACAGGCTGGGGTGTAACTGGCTGGGGCAGAATTCTGCTTTAAAGTCTTTGGGGATCCTGGTGGGCAGCAAGCTGAATATGAAACAGTAGTGTGCCACGGTAACAATGAAGGCAAACCAATCCCTAAAAGGTAGTCATAGAGAAGGTGGATGTACTCCATATGGATGTGTGGTGACAGGACAAGAGGCAATGGGCATAAGTTGCTTCTGGGGCAATTCCATCTGGATATAGGAAAATTATTCATCATGAAAAGAATTAAAACATTGGAATAGGTTATCGAGAGAAGAAGTGGAATATCCCTTGTTGGAAATATTCAAGACTTAGCTTGACAGGGCCTTGGATAACCTAAAGTCGTGCTTCCAACAAATGGTTGGACCAGATGTTCTCTAGAAGTCTCTTCTAAGGTAGACTTTTCTATGATTCTATGAATCAAAGTTAAATCACTCTGAAGAACTGATTGTGCAGAGTAGGTGACACATGACAGAAGGCTTGCAGTGGTAAACTGGCAACATCCTGCTGGCCATAACACTTAAAAATGTTGTAGCTAAGTAAGAATCAACTTCTGTACCTATTCACTAAGAGGCAAATAGTCTTCATTTTAACCACATGCTGCCAAATCAGTGACTGGTGATGTTACCATTTTGAAAGCTATAATGTAAGTTAGAAATCTAAAACTTTTTTCACTTTACTGGAGGCATTTTTGCATAGGAGAGAAGATAATATAGAAAACAGATCAAAACCTTCAATCTTCTGACTTTATACAACATATACATTTTATACAATAAACTTTTTATTTATATATATAGAGATTTTTTTTATATACAGTATACTGCTTCCTCTACCTGGAAAGCAAATGTGCTTAGACCAGAGCTTGAGACTGTCTTTATTTTATAAATCCAAATGGTTTCAAGTAAGGAAGGCTATCTGAGACTGTGCAACATCCCTCAGTCCTGTCTGCACAGCAGTATCTTCTTTCTGTGCACATTAACCCCATCAAAATCCTCTGCATTAGCTGCCACAATTAGATGCAACAATAGGTTTTAGTCTAGATATATACACCAGAAAGAAAAATATTAAAAACAGACCTTAATTCCCTTACCGTCTGGGTGCTTCTCGCCTAATAAAAATCCCTGCCCTTCCCTTGGGGCCTATGAAACATCCTAATTTTTGTCTTGTTCCTAAGAACAGGTGAGGAAGGTGTTACGAAAAGAGCAATTTCAAGCAAGGAGTTAAGGAATCTTTTAAAGCCCCTAGAGTTAATTGCTACATCCTACCACAGTGTTTATGATAGTAAGCACTTTAGAAACACATACATAGGAAACAACCTTGACCTAGGTCCAAGTTGTAAATTAGTCTAACTAGGTACTTAACAACTGTTGACGTCTTTACAGGAAAAGCTTAAAAAGAATTTTAAATCTATCCCACTTATCCATAGGTAAACGGTATTTCAGAGAAAAGAACTAAGATGTACTACTACCTAGTGCCTGATCTATTCAACATATCTGATGTCACATACAGAAAAAAACCTTAATGGATTAATATGAAAGACTGGTGTTCTGTTCAGTATTCTCTTTGTTGTATATAGATATATACAGGGACATCTTTACCTCTGTGCAGAACTATATGATCAATCATGTTACGTTTGTATTTGGTGTGATATAGGCAAAGAGGACAATGAAGGTCTTTGGGTCCTTCCTCAGGAACTGTCAAATGTCCAGCTTCCACATGCATAGTAAAAGCAGATCTGTGAAACAGAAGGGAGACACGGAAGCAGTCAGAAGAGGTGTGTATGGAACACTGAAGTGTCACAGCTCTATTACAGAAGTGTTGTATAAAATGGTATAGATAGCCCTCAGCCTTATCTCCATAAAGCCACATGGCATTTTATCAGGACTATTCACATGAGCATAGGTATTTGCAGGCCCATATCCCTAAGTAACTGAACACACATTGTGCACAAGATATTCTTTTGCAGTGATTGCTCTATAGTTGTATTGCTACAATTAAGATGGCAAAAGCATTTTCAACTTTTGTGCTCATTTTCTTGCCTTTAGCAGAGGCATTTTAGCAAGCTGAGTAAAATCCTTTCACCTGTCCTAGACTTTGAAGGGTAAAAATTATTTCTGGTGGCAAAAAAAAAAAAAATCCTCAACAGTGTCTCTCTTTGCAGGACCAGCCCCACAACAGCTGAAATGGTAATTCAAGGTATGAAATCAACTTGCACCTACAGTAAGTTTGACATCAAGTTGATAAGTTTGAAAACATCAATTATGAGGATCTGAAAATGCAAGACTGAGAATACTTCACAAATGAACAGTACTTTTACCCAAAAAATCTCATACCATTAGCTGCACAGTTAAAAGAGAAAAGAGACATACATGCAGAGAAAATTACCTATGCACCTATCAAGCCACAAGGTCAAGTACTAAAATGAGAGGTGTTTGCAACTTAGGGGAATTAGGTCATTTTTTTCCTGAGGCAGTGCTAAAGCTTGTTAAGAACAAAGCTGCTGACTGCATTAAATTACAGAATTTAAAGCCCCTTTGAAAGTTCTCCAAGTCTGTTAGCTTGAACACAAAACAATTTACTAACACAAATGACTTTGGGCCAGATCCAGTGGTCATTGAAGCCAATAGGTGAGTTTTTATTGACTTCAGTGGATACTCTCATGTTTAGTTCTCAATGGTGACTAGAAGTGATTTTTAAAAGAGAGCTCATGTGTGTATATTACACATTTAAAGAGGAAAGACTTAATCCCAGAAAGCTTGAGACATCACAATAAAGAATATAACTCTCTTTATGTAACTAGGAACATATGTAATTACAGATCAATTTAAGGCAATTTTGTTCAGTCTTGTGTCCTGAGAAGAAATTAACTCTAGCTGAAACCAGGACATCCTGGTAGGAGAAAAGTCTAGTCTTGTATGAGACCTCTAATATCTAATGCCCAGCATATAGATATGTATCAAATATAATGGGTGAACAATTGTCTGAAGAGTCAGGCTCAAAGCGTTATAGTAAATAGGGTAACATTTGGCTGTTGGCCAGTCACTAGTAGAGTACCCCAGGGCTCAATTTTAGGGCGAATTCTCCTCAGTGTTTTGATCAATGACCTGGACATAGGAGTTTAGTACACACTAAGTAAGTTTGCCAATGCTACTAAATTAGGAGCAGCTGTTGCTTCCCTCGAGGGTAGGGAGACCTTAGAGAGATCTTGATAGATTAGAGAGCTGGACAATCATCAACTACATGAAATTTAACAAGGACAAATGTTGGATACTGCACCTGGGATGGCATAATCCTGCATGTATGTATAGACTGGGGAAGAAGACACTGGAATGCAGGTCTGCAAAAAGGAATCTGGGGGTTTTGGTTGACAGTATACTCAATATGAGTCAACAATGTCCCCTGGCAGCCGAAAGGGCCAACTGTATCCTGGGGTGCACGAGGCACAGTATAACTAACTGGTCAAAAGGGATTATCCCACTAAAGTCAGCATAGGTGTGTCCTAACCTGGAGTACTGTGTGCAGTTTTGGGATCCACAACACAAGAACAATATAAAAATATTAAAATGTGTCCAAAGGAGAGCAACAAAGATGCTGAAAGGACTAGAGGGCGTAACTTATGAGGAGATGCTGAGGATACTAAGTAGCTCAAGTTTGTTCAGCTTAGAGTAGACTGAGGGAGGACCTCATTGCTGTCTGTAACTTCCTCATGATAGGGAGTGGAGATGGAGGTGCTGATGTCTTTTCTCTGGTGTCCAGTGATAGGATGTGCGGGAATAGCTTAAAGCTGAGTCAGGGGAAGTTCAAACTGGATATTAAGGAAAAAGGTTGGTCACTGGAACAAGCTCCCTAGCCCATTAGTATTTGAGAAGCATTTGGAAAATGCTTTTAGATATATGGTTTCACTTTTAGGTTGCCCTGTGTGAACCAAGGACCTGGACTCCATGACCCTCATGGGTCTCTTCCAACTCAGGATATTCTATGATTCTGTGATCCTAACAGAAAAGGTTGAGTATTATTCAACAGAACTTCTCTCCTTTACCTAACCACACTCCTAAGGACCTTTGTGACCTTAAATGTCTGCTAAGGCAGCTATGACTGAGGGTTTAAAATACCAGAAGGAAACCGAGAAACAGCACAACTACACTGTCATTGTTGAGACAGCCAAATCACTGTGTCATAGTCAAGACGGCCACAACATTCAGAGTGCTTCATTAAAACTTCAGAGAGCTTCAAGCATCAGCAGCTTATTATTTAAAAGTCTCTCATACCTTTTCTATGTAGCTTCCCAAGGGCAGCTCTGGCTCTTTCTCTCCTTCTTCTCTGTGTTCTTCTGTAGTTCTGGCTCACTTCTTCCTGTCCCTAGTCCAGCTGCCTAACCCTGTCTCGTGTCCTTCATATGACATCTTATGCTTTCTATCCCTTGCATGACCTCCTGTCCCTACCACCTCACAGCACAACCAGCAGAGTCCAATTGATTCTAACTAGTTCTCCACTAGCTAACTCAGTCTTTTATCACACCCATAGCTGTGAGGGTAAGGCTGTTCCCACTCTTGGGTAATTAACACAGCTGCAATGTATTGGGGGCAAAATTGCCTTCAGCACTACTTCTATCTTGTCTTCCCACATCTTCCCACACTACACAAACCTTTTTTTCATTAGGGAACATGACTAAACACACACATACACACAAAACTTTTTTTTTTCATTGTTTAATTAGATTTGCTGAAATGTTTCTATATGCTATCAGACACTTTGGAATAGGCTTTATATTTAAGCCAGATAAATTGCAGGGGGGTGGGGGTAGGGATTATGAGAGCTTTCTTCATAGAGGGAATAGAAATTCTATAATCTACCTAGAACACCTGACTGCCTCATGCTTCATGCTAATTGTTCATAAAATATGCCTTATTTTTGTAGAGAAAACTCTTCATACTTGATGGTGAGGACCAGCATCTAATTACAAATTGTGAGGGGGAAAAAGTCCGCACTCCTTACACTATTTATTGTAGTGAGTACAGCTTACTCCAAGTGTTTCTCATGCTTTCCTTTTCAGCAGATGTTACAAGCTGTTGTAGGAATGAAGAAAAATAATTACATGGATGCTTCTGTGATCTGGTATGGCATTTCCTATGTTTCTTTTCCTGGTCACTACTGGTCATGTGTTTCTTAGCTACAGCAAGTTCTCACAAATGTTTCAGAAGTCTTTTGAAGTGCTAAAAAAAAAATCCCTTTAGAGGTTCTATTTATTTGTTTTGCACAATACTTACTTAAAGCCTGTATAAAAGGAACAGTCTTTGCACTTGAAGAGTTTCTTCCCTCCGTGCTTGTCATGGTAATGACGTCGAATGCTCTGTATGTAACCCGAGGAGAATTCACAAAATTCACAGTTAAGGATAGCTTCTGTTTTTTCCACTCCTGCAGCACTCCCAGAAGGTGGGAGTTGGCTGATGTTATTGTTCCTGGCCAGAGCTGTAGACTGATAATGGTTCAACTGCTGCTGAACATCAGGAGGTTCCGAGTATGAAGAGTCTATAAAGAAAGAGAGAAGTTGTCATTCCAGGTGGGTCAATGAAATTTAAAAAGATTCCAGGCCTGCTCCAGCAGGCAGCCTTTAGAAGACCTAAGAGGATTACTGTTTCTTCATCTAACCTGATCTGTATTCTACAATGTAAAAGGTAGTCACTTGAGATTAGGTGTTTTAAATCTGGTCTGGGGAGGGACAAATATATGAGAGTAACCTATTAAAGACAGAAAGAAAAAGTAAATGGATACATTTTTCCCTTCCCCTTATTCAACCCAACAGAAGGCTGCCACACCATTTTAATGATATTTTTAAAAACCCCACAGACTAGATTATATGTTTCAGTACACAAACTGAAAACTAGAATACTTTATTTTAAAAAAAGGAAGGGAGTCTTGGAAGCTTCCCAATACACTGATCTGAATGTGGAAGTTAGGAATTCAGCTACTTTGTCCTATATAATCCACAACTTCCCATGAATGGTACAAATGAAAGTAGACAAAGCACAGATGAACTTCAGTGTGACAGTCCTGAAAAGGAAAACAAAATATGATTAAAAAAAAGATATAAAGTGTACCAGCCACATCCTGGTTTTGATACATTTTTAAGTATAATTCCCTGAGGCAGGATATGTATGGATTCTTTAAAACACATCCTTGTTGGACATTTATACCATCTAAACAATTAGTAAAGAGAAAAAAAGTCAAACATGTCTGTACAGCTGTATAGCACCCAGTGTGTAGACTTCATGTGTCTTCAAGAGAGTAAAGTGGTTGTTTAATTTTCTCACTAACATGTAGTTATATATGCTTTAAAAATAAAAACCAAATCAACAGCAACAACAAAAAGTACCAAAGAAAACCAAAACATAGGGAGGAAAATGTCTCCAGGTTCCCCAGCTTCATCATCAGGTTTACAGCAGACATGACAGCTTCTTGTAAAATGATTCAATTTTTTTTTGGTTCCTCTGAGTCACATGAGCAGGGACTGGATCAGAATATATTTCTACTTTCTTATTACTTCTACAGCAGATTTGCTCACAGTGAGTTCTAACAGCTGCTTCCAGCCTGCCATGAGGCAAATGAAAGCAACTGTGGGAAAGGAAAAAAAATACACGTCACACCAAAATTTTATCCAGTAAAAGAAGTACACAGCTCTTCTGCTCAAACATACTTAAGAAATTCACACGCAGTCAGTGGTGGCTGGAGAGGCAATTTATATATGTGGGTGGTATATACACCTCTGAAGGGAATGCAAGCCTGTGGGCAACCCATGCTGGAGCAGACACACAAGGCAGAAACCATTACAGATATCACCTCAGCCTTCTACACCATTGTCCTAGGGTGACTTTATGATGCTTGTATCCCCAATTGTCTGCTCTGTTTGTGTTGGATATTATGTCCTGTACCTTTAAGGCTAGTTTCAAGAAGAAGTGCACAGTTTTGTTTGGAGCTCTGCTCTGACTCCTCCAGATTCCTTTCTCTTCGGACTGTGCTGTCTTCAGACAGACAGAGAGAGCGCTCTTTTTTTCCTTTTTAATTAGTTTTTGGCTAGCTGAAGCAGAGAAGGTCCCTGGACAGATTTTTTGCCTTTTTCTTGGGATTGTTTAAACCTGTCCTGGACTGAAAAAGACCAGAGAGACACCGGGAGCTCGCACCTGCAGCCCACCGGGGCCTGGCCTCCTTGAGAGAGACTGAGAAAGAGCCGAGCACACCCATGGCAAGGACACTTTCATTCTGGCCATCCCTCTTTTGGAGCGGCAAGAAGTTTTATTGTTTCATATTATTCAATTGTTTGTGCTTGTGGGCTTTTGTTTGTTAAATAAATAGTTTTTTCCACTTTTTCTCAGAGGAAGTTTATTCCCAGACCAACTGAGGGGGAGGGGCTGTTTGAGCTTGCTTCCCAGAGGAATCGCATTCGGAGGTTTCCTCCCAAATTTAGGGTGAACTAGGACAACCATCCATTTCTTTACTAGAGGAGTTTTGACAGACTGAGTGTAACTTGTGAAAATAAAGGAAGACGAGACTGGGTAGGGGAGAGGATAGATGTTTATGCGTTTGTACAAATGTCATCTTTTTTCCTTAATGCCCAAATTACTGCTGGGAGGTTTGTACTGGTTGGCAATAAATTAACAGAAGCAAAATTCCCCAATTTTAAAATGTTTTGCCTACAACAGTAATTAGCAGAGATTGTGGGCAACATTAGGGACTGTCATGGGCTGGATCTGGAATAACTGGAATTATTTTGAATCTGCAGAAAGAGCTTTGATTCTGCTATTGGGAATTTGTGGTGTAGCTGTGGTGTGAGTGAAGGGCTCATTATGTGTTTGAGGGTGAGTGTGAACACAATAGTTGGGAAAAGAAGGGTCCAAAGGGACCCAAGAAAATGTTACTGGGATAGGAAGATGAATGGGAAGAGATGGGATGGTGCATGCTTCAAGCCCATGTTCTAGTTGCCTGAAACCTGGACCCTGGACCACACAGCTGGATAAACACATCATGCAACTGGCTTACAGGTTGAGCACAAAGGGTTATAGTGACTGGGGTGACATCAGACTGGTGACCTGTCACTAGTGGGGTTCCACAGGGCTCCATTTAAGACTGTGCTCTTCAACATCTTCATAAATTACTCGGATGCAGGACTTGAAGAGATACTAAGCAAGTTTGCAGATGATACAAAACTGGGAGGAGCTGTTGACTCCCTTGAAGGCAGGGAGGCCCTGCAGAGAGACCTTGACAAATGGAAAGGCTGGGAATCACCAATCATATGAAGTTTAACAAAGGCAAGTGCCAGATTCTGCATCTGGGATGAGACAAGCCTGGATGTATGGACAGACTAGGGAATGAGACACTGAAAAGCAGTGCCACAGAAAGGGACCTGTAGGTCCTGGTCGACGGAAAGTTGAATATGTGTCAGCAGTGCCCTGGCAGCCAGGTGGGCCAAAAGTGTCCTGGGAGGCATCAGGCCCAGCATTGCCAGCTGGGCAAGGGAGGGGATTGTCCCATTCTCCTCTGGGCTGAGGAGGCCTCACCTCAAGTCCTGGGAGTAGTTTTGGGTGCCACAATATAAGAAAAATCTAAAGCTATTAAAGAACGTCCAAAGGAGGGCAACGAAGATGGTGAAGGGCCTAGAGGGGAAGCCATATGACAAGCGACTGAGGTCACTTGCCTTGTTCAGCCTGGAAAAGAGGAGACTGAGGAGAGACCTCATCACAGTCTACAACTTCCTTGTGAGGGGAAGCAGAGGGGTAGGCACCAATCTCTTCTTTCTGGTGACCAGTGACAGGACCCAAGGGAATGGCATGAAGCCGTGTTAGGGGAGGTTTGGTTTGGATATTGGGAAAAGGTTCTTTCCCCAGAGGTGGTCAGGCACTGGAACAGGCTCCCCAGGGAATGGTCATGGCCCCAAGGCTGCCAGAGCTCAAGGAGAGTTTAGACAATGCTCTCAGACACCTTGTGTAATTGTTGGGATGTCCTCTGCAGGGCAAGTATTTGACTTCGATCTTTGTGAGTCCCTTCAAATTCTGGATATTCTATGATTCTGTGCTTCTACGATTAGAACTTATCTGGGAAGGTAGTGATCTAAAACATTTGTTATATACCAGTGCCAGAAAAAAACCCAGCATTATAGGGAGTTTGTGGCAGTAAGCCCCTTGAGATGGGAAAAGGCCACTAGGATTCTGAAGCCACAGTTACAAAGGCTTGGAAAATAATTATATCCCTGAAGAAGTCCTGGCTGCATATGGAGGTGATCTCAGTGCCACTGAAGTATTAAGCAAAGAGCAGGTACTGAGGTTATGCCCCAGACTGGTGGTCTTGAATTTTATGTTGAAGGATTCAAAACCCACTGAGAGAAGAGCAACCAGTGCTACATGGCAAAAATGTGTCCTGGCTCTTATCCAGTAGGCACATACTAATTCAGGCTCCAGGCCAGGACTAGTTCAGCTTTGTTAGTCAGTGGCTAACCAATCAAGAGGAGAAGGAACACTGAACTCCTTGGACTGTTGATGCCCCAGCAGATGATGATTTAAGTGAAAAAAAAAAAAAAAGATGGGCTTCATTTCCTGACAAATCCTGTAACATTACAGCAGGAAATAGGGGATGACAATCCACTTTCTGGAACTCCTCCACATGAGAAGCTGCAACTAGCAGAGACTAAATGCTCCAATTAGTTTGCAGAGGTAATGGCCTTGAGGATCACCTTTGAATATGCTCGATGCGCGTGACTAACCAATAAACCTCTACAATGGAAGAAGGCTCATAGGAGACAGGCAAGGGTGATGTGCCCGCGAAGCTCAAAGAATAATGCAAAGAAGATGACTTTATCTCAGTATAAAGGGGATGGGAAAGTTGTCTTTGTTTTAGATAAAAAGCTATGTCAGTTGAGTGTAAATGTGGTGAAAATGTTTCTTCCCTCCCCCTTCATTAAAAGGGTATCAGTGTCTCCCTTAGCCAGCCTGGCATGGGGGCAGTGAATATATCATTCATCCCAACATAAAATATAGAAATTAAAAACCTAGCAAAAAATGTTGAAGACTGGAAGAAGCTTGAGCTGGCTTCAACCCACATATTCCTTCCTGATGACTGGGGACACCCACTGTCATAATGAGAGACCAATAATAGGAAGCACATTAGTATTGAGATTGAAATGGGTATTGCAATCACTATATTTTGCAGTGTAACTTATGTTTGTATTGTGTTTTCAGAAACCAAAGAAGAGCAATGGAGCTGGGGAAGGGGCTAGAGTACAAGTTTTATGAGGAGCATCTGAGGGAGCTGGGGGGACTCAGCCTGAAGAAAAGGAGGCTCCGGGGGACCTTCTTGCTCCCTACAACTCCCTGACAGGAGGGTGGAGCCAGGTGGGGGTCAATCTTCTCTGCTAGCTAACAAGTGATAAGACAAGAGGAAATGGCCTCAAGTTGTGCCAGGGAAGTGTGGAATCCTTTGAACCCCTCAGGGAAGTCCCCAGGGCCCTGGCCTGGAAGAATATACCATAGAGTCTCCACCTAGGCTGAAAGAAAAGACTTGCCCCATGGAGCCTTGCAACACTGTAATCCACCCCAGTTTGCTTTCCCCATATGGCCCTAATTCTTGTGGTTTCTCCTTTCCCTGTCTCCCCATTGGTTATGGTATCTCTGGGGGCCAGCCCCATGTCCTCGATAGGGCACTGCCCTTTGCCCTGCCCTTTGTACCACCCCCATGCCCTCAGACCATTGGTCCCTGACCCCTACCTAACCCCCTGCACACCACATGGTCCTGTCTTTTGTCCCTGATTCCCTTTGGCATGCTGTAATAAACCCTCGCTGGAATTTATCATACAAAAGGCCCTTCTTGCCTCTCTTCGCTGAGGTAGCCATGGTGTGTGTAGTGTGTGGACTTGACTGCTTTGCCTGAATGCCTCCCCAAGCAGCCTTTCCACAGGAGATGCTTATTGGGAAAATGGTAGCAGCAACCATCATCTAAGCCTCATGCTGCTACAGGGAAGGTTTAGATTGGATATTAGGAACAATTTGTTCAGTGAAAGGGTGGTCAAGCACTGGCATAGGTTACCCAGGGCAGTGGTGGAGATACCGTCCCTGGAGGGATTTAAAAGATGTGTAGAGGTTGTGCTTAGGGGCATGGTTTAGTGGTGACCTTGGCAGTGATAGGTTAATGGTTGGACTCAATAATCTTAAAAGCCTTTTCCAACCTAAATTATTCTATGATTCCATGATTTGATATTTTGTGTCACGCTGTTAAATCCGAAATCCCATGTAACATCAACTGTCTTTAAATAAGTAAATTTAATATCAAACATGACATCTTCCACATGTTGAATATCTGAAAGAACCTGGTCAGAGAGTATTGAACTCTGACAGCATATACATATACATATATGGATGGTGGCTAATGTGGTGTGAAAATGTCTCAAACAATGGTATTCTAATAACTTGTAGTGGCAAGGAAAAGTAATTTGATCAGCAGAAGAATGGAAAAGAATACAACAGCTACTGAAACAAAGACCTACTTTAATACATCTGTCTTGGTTTGAAAGACAGGTGTTTGCCAAGGAAGGTGGGAACCTCCCCTGGAATGGAAAATATGACCCCCTTCCCTCTCAATTACTGTAACTTTGAAATTAAGGGGCTTTCAGGCAAAGATATGGGAAAAAAGGAATAACAGTTCTTCACCAGTATGTGTATGTATAACAAGGCAAACAAACAACGACAGCAACAACAAACAAAACCAGAAACCCAGTAACAGCCTTCTCTCAACTGTAAAGCACTTTCCCCCTTGGTGTAGTTACAGTCACAGCCAGCAGGGGCACTGTTGGCTCCTGGCTGGGCAGGGCACATGCGATGATTCCCCTGCGACTGCAGGGGGAGCTGTGATGCAAGCTCAGCTGTTTCTCTCACATAGATAATGGTGGATGCAGCCAGCGGAAGAGATGGAAAAAGGACTTCCTTTGATGCCTTAAGTTTTAGCTTTCATATTTTCAGATTCTGTACTGCTTAAGTGTGTAGTTCTAAGCTGCATATTAAGTGCTAGTGAGCTCTCTTCACAGAGTAGGTAGACAAAACAAATCTTTTCCTGTTGGAGACCAAGGACAACGTTCAGGCCCAAAAGCATAAACAACGGTGGACTGAAGGGAGGAACAAGAAGGATGAGACCTCACAACCTGAAGCTGTAATTGGACAATTGGACCCCAATATGCAAATGGACCAAAACTTATAAAAAAGTAAAACCTCGTGACCCTGGTGCCATTTTATGGCCATTTTGGGTCCGCCTAGGGTGCAGCCCTGGTCAGACTCTTGTCCTTTTAATAAACATCTATTTTTCTCTAGCTCTGTCCAGTCTCTGTTTCAGGTCAGCCTTTCTAAGGCAACACCTTTACAACCTTGCAGGGGAGCAGCTGGTCCCAGTGCCCCTCCGGATAGCGAAATGAGCTGTAGCAGAAACCTTGGAACAGCAAGCTGGAATGGCAGGGACAAGCAGACCCCGGAGTGGCAAACAAAATTTATCAGAAACTCCACAGCTGTAGCAGGAGCCACGGGGTGTCCCAGCAGGCATGGGGTGCTGGGTTACAGTGTAGCGAAAAAACCTGAGCAGTGGCAGAGAAACAGCGAGGCTGGGCAGTGGCAGCCGGTCTCCTGAACGAAGCCAGGAGATTCTCCCTTGGAGGGGAAGGCTCAGGATCCCAGGTTTTCCCCTGAGGCTCCAAGTAGATGGTGAGGATCTTTTCTAGTGAGGTAGGGTGTTAATAAGGTCCCAGTGCAATGTCTGCTCTTATGAGCAGAGCTTCAGTCACAGTAGGAGAAGATAGAGACGGAACCCTGCAATAGTGGCAAATTGTTCCCACAGTGACCGCAGCCTGTCTCCCCTCCAATGCCAAGAGCCCCTTCACCCCAGCTCAAAATCTCGTGGTATCTCTGCTCTTCCCAAGAGAAAACCCCTCAGCTACCATAGTGCAGCCAGCTGCACTCCTCCCCCTTGGCTACATCTTTTGTCTCTCTTAAATACCAGTCGTTATTGTCTCTTAGCAACAAATGGGACAAAATTCCATGAGAGAAAGAAACAAAAGGAAAAATCCTAACCTGGAACAACATCATATTAACTCACATATCCCAAATTCAAACACAACTCAAGAGGACAAACAAAATTAATTTCCAGCACAAATTTGGTATGGAAACATAAAGAGAATTCCTTTTTAGCCAGGTGTATTGGGTTTCTGTGGAAAGATTTTGGTAGCATAGGGGTACTGCAGGGGTGGTTTCCGTGAGAAATACACCAGAAGCTGCCCCAATGTCCAACAGTCAGCTCCAGACAGCTCCAAAACAGACCCAAAGCTGCCCAAAACTGAGCCAGCTAATGATTGTCTGTGAGAGTGTAATGAGCAAAACCAGAATCTCCACATTCCCGAACTGAAGTGCTAACAGCAGCCCATTGTCACGCTAAAAAGAGACTGATGCAGTGATTCAAACTGTCCTTTGAGCTCAGAAGCCCTCTCAGTATCAACACACACACACACACAGACCTGATTTTCACTAGCTCACACTAATATTCTAGAATATCCCCAGTTCCCCGTGAATTATGTTATTTTTCTTGTGGGAATCACCCCGAGTCCTGTACAACCGGAGACCCCTGTGCAGATGGCAGAGGGCAGGCAGCTGCTTCAGCAACCTCCTGCCCTTTTTCAGGACAGCGTCTGAAGGGGGAGGGGGTGTGCCGCCTCCACAAAAAGGAGGCTACCTG
>WAAE01010736.1:0-69998 GCA_013400495.1 Nicator chloris
CACATCCTTATCTTGACCCATGACGTTTTCTTGCTTTTGCTCTTCCAGTTCTCTTCCCCATCCCACTCTATGGGGAGGAATGAGCAAAGTGGGTGGGTGCTTAATTTCTGGCCAAGGTCAACCCATCACCAAGCAAAATTCTTCTAATGGGGCTGGGATTGGGATTCCTCCACAATAAGATGTCCTCAGGAGATTACATATGTTCCAAAGCCTATTTATGAAATTCATACCATTTTTCGGTTATCATGCAAAAATGTACACTGCTCTGGTTTTACTTTACTATGCCATCACTTGGACTATTTCTTTCACTTAAAGCAAAAATGTGTTAATTTAATGCTGTGTGACTGTTCTGAATAGACAAAAAAAGAAGATACCAGAGTGAAATCAGTACTGGCCATAAATACACTCCAGTAGAAGCACACATACTTGATGAGCTTTTTTGTAGTAGTAGCTATGCATTCGATATTCTTCAGATATAGCATAATGCTCTTTGCATTGAGGTCATAAAGGACAAAACACACCCAAAATTTAAGTTTTCCCATGAGCATGTGATCCCAGTCTGCCATATGTATAGAGCACGTGGTTGCAGAAGGTGCCTATGCACTACATATCTTCAGGAAAGCTAAGTAACACATTAAAAAAATTCCATTCTTCTACTTGTAGTTGTCCACAGGCACACACATGAATAATAACGAAGGAATAATCAGTTAACTCAGAAGTGGGAAGGGAAAAGAAGACTTCAATGAGTGTTTTGATGAACACACCATCAAATGTGGGTGCCCTCAGAAAATGTGTAGTATTTCATTATCGTAGAACTGTAAAACTGTCCTTTGGATCTCTTAAATAAGATAAATACAGTTTCTGACCATGCTGGAGGTGCTACTTCCCCTGCAGCCTAGGTCTGTTCAGCAAATCCATCACCCAGAGGACCCCTGCTTACAGGCACAGAGCCTGCTCCAAAGTCTGTCTGCTGGACTACCAACAATACTGACAGGCTGTTTGATGTGGTGGCACGGTGCCAGTCCACCACATCTTAGACCTGAACTCTCTGAAATCTGTGGAGTGCTCATCTACAATCACTTCATGTTGGAGGAGGAGCTGGAAACAGGATCTCCAACACGTGTGAACTCAATTACTGTCTTACAAACATTTTCTTGCCGTGGGGACTGCTCCTGGGTAGATGTAGGGCAGAAGAGTCTCTAATTGAGCCACCCTGTCCCCCCCACAAATGCCTTGCATCTCTAGACCATCTCAGAAATCATCTTTTCCTTCCAGGACCAACACATATTGCCAAAGACTGAGAATATTTACACCCAGCACACCCTCCTAAATTCCTGCAAATGGTGAGGAATCATAGAGAAGGGCAACACCCTTCCTCTGCACAGAGGTAACTTTGGGGCCAAAGGCAGCAGGGTCATGACAGGAACTGAATGGCATCAGCAACACCATTTCAAGTCCTGAAGCATTAGTCAGTGTTGCCTGCTGCTCACATACCCTGGCTTCTCTGCCAAATACAACCTGGCATCCTGGCGTGTGCCAGCAATGGCACTGGACACCACAGTGATAGTAAGGATTACATAACGAGATACCACAGGGAGGGTAGTGCCCAAATTGTTTCCTTATTGTCTCTTGATGGTGATTCGACCCTGTGAGAGATGCAGAAGGCACTGGCAGTGCCACAGCACCTGTTCTTCCCCCAGGCACTTTGGAAGCAGGTCACCAACATTCAAAGCTGCATGAGCACCAGTGGAAAATATTCATGTTTGCAGTTTTGGGAGGTGCTCACTACTCCTCCAGATGCCCCCAATCTGCCTTGTTTGTTCATGTGTCCTTCTTCAGCTTTGTGAACTTGGTGACAAAAGCGTTAAACCAATGAACCCTAGCTTATTAAAAGTATTGGAAACTGAAGTTAAAAGCTCCACAAGAACAAGAAACTTGCACTCGGGCTGAGGAGTGTTTGAAACATGGGAAGAAGTCTGACCCTTCATTCCTCTGATAGGAAGCACAAGTGGCAGCAGCAAATCTGTGGATTGTTGTGGACATTGCTAGATTAGAAAGTCCCTATGTCTGAGCACAGTAACCACACATACGCATCCCTGAACACAAATGAGGACATTGCTCAAAAGCAAGACAGACTGTTTAGAATATATGTGCAGAGAAAAAGGTTCTGCCAAACCCTTGTTCTGAGGAGCTGTTATGGTAGTCATTTCTCTATTTTTGACCAAGTTCTAACACCTCCTGTAAAAACCTGACACTAAAGTTCAGAAGATGGCATGCTCAAAAGACTCTCCAAGTTTTCGTATTCACTGGCTAAAATTACAAGGAAAAGAGAGGCAAGTGAGGGCAACCCAGGGAAGACATAAAAAATGCTAAATCAATAAGTCTGTCCACATTTCCATATCCAGTTAGACAGTATTTATTTTCACGACCTTAACTCTCAGTAGCATTTATTTCACAGCTGTTTCCCCTGACCCTCTTAATGTGACTAGAGAGGTGAAGGCAACTGCATGTGTTCTTCCCACAAACTGAGTAAGAGGCTACTTGGAAGAGGGGTTCAGAAGTCTTTTCACAAGTGAAAATGACAAACCCTAGATGGAATATTACACACACTGAGGGGGGAAGAAAAAAAAAAGGCACCTACTAGCAAAATCTACCCTTGGAGAAGCACCCTGATTTCTTTTGAAAGTAAAAAAAAGGAAGCACGTGTATCTCACACACATCATGGCCTGCTGCTGCCAACACCTGGCTGCTCATACTTGCTTCATTAGATGACACAAACACTTATTTTGTCATCAGCTGCAAAATTTATTTATAATCATCTGCACTTGTAATGGACATCCTGCTAGTAAGAAAACTCAGTCAGTAAATCAAAATGCACACGTTAGAATGAAAACAATTATTATGTCTTGTATACAAAATTAATTTATATTTTTTTAAATTTACATCAAATCTACTCTACACACCTACGCTGCAATACAGCCTGTATATCACTGAGTTCTCTGGAATTGAATAAAAATATATTTCAGAATTATGAGAGAAACAGATCAGATGGTGGATAGTCTGGGGAATATTCTGTCTAGAAAAAGAACCAAGGGAACTGCATACTGGGAAAAAATAAGTAGTATTAGTAATGAGAGAGAAACTCTTCTGTCTTAGTTGCAGTCTCGACCAGGAAATTAATGGCAAACTCCTGTCAACTCCTACTTCATGTGAAACAAAGACAGAACCGATACATCTCACTGTGGGAAGAAATGAATACATAATAGCACGTTGCTTTGGCACCTGTCCCAGGGTAAGGACAGGAGAGTTCCACTTCAACTGGAAAAGCTGATCCAGTCCATTACTGGGTGAGAAAGAACTCCACAGAATATCATAAAGAACAGTGGGACCAGAAGAATTCTGGACTTTGACAAACCTTAACCAATTATCAAAATGTGGGGTCCTTAGAGCATAAAGGACTTGCTTTAAGCTGGATGCAGGAGAAGCACTACTGCAGAAAACAAGCAGGGAAGCGGGAAAGAACTGGTTAGAAGAATTACACAAGGAAATATGCCAAAGGTTGTCAAGTAACTCAGATCTAACTTAGAAGAGATTAGACATGTCCAAACAAGCATACAGACTTTTTTTTTTTCTTTTAAAACCAAGCAAAGCCAAGCAAAACTAAATTGTAGAGTATGGCAAGTTAATCAGAATAGCAGTGACATTGAAGAATCACCCTGATTATATTCAGCAAAATCATAGGAAAAAAAAAAAAAACAATTCCAAGGAAAACAAGTGACAAATCTTTGAAGACAAATCAGATAACCAGACATCCAACAGTGAGAAGTGATTAAAATATCTTTCTAGCAGTAATTAAATATCTCATGGCCTCTATCTATTTTGTAGTTTTAGAAGAAACTTGGCAGAATATTAGCACATAATACTCATCACAAAAAACCTTGATTACATCACGCAACACTACAATGTCATCAAAAATACTCTGCTCAATATTTGAACTTGCTAGAGCACATGCAGACACAGAAATTGAGAATTTAAAGTTGCCAAGTTTTTGTTGGACACTTCCTGTTCAGTTCCTCCCCGGCAGACAAAGCAAGCACCCCTGTAACATGCAATCCTCCCTCGAATACCTCCGGGTGAGCCCTGAACTATGATTACTGCCTCCAATGCTGCCCCACTGGTTTGGCAGCTAGTGGGACATTCTTCCAGGGCCTGCAGCCCGCCAGCAGCTCCTGCCAGGCTCACACACAGCTTCTGAGCACTGTACTCTGCAGTGGGGAGAAAACAGACATAAGCCCATTAAATCTAGGCTCATTTAGGATGCAGAGGATTCACACAAATACTCAGGATTAAAGTGCTACACTGTTTCACAATGTTTATACTTGAGGTCACTTTTTGATGCTGTTTTTGTATTAAAGTCTCACTACCACACTGTGGTTATCAGTACTTACAGGAAGAAAAAAGGGGACTTTTCACACAAAAAACCAGACTAGTTTATCATCTGACTAGATTTACTTCTGACAAAAACTTACATCATGAAGTATATGTCGATTTTCTAATTTTTTATTTCTTTGTAAGAAATTCCTAGCACCCTGGCACACATGTAGAAGATTTATGGGATAACACACCTATTTGTTTTGAACCTCAGTTTATAAAAATTAAAGCATCTTCTAAACTATCCTTTGATCCAAAGATAATATATTTGCGCTAACAAATAGTTCTTGAAAATCAAGATGCGAAGTTTATCTTAACAGAAAAAGCTGCATTTAGGCCTCAGAATTTTTTACGTTAATTTTAATTTTTTGTTTGATTTATTAACTATAATTAACCAGTAGACAGTACTGTTGTAACTCTACTCATTTTTGTCCTTTCGTATTGAATTACAGAGAAAACGTGAGGTCTCTCCCACAGAATCTAACTTACCCATGAATCTATTTCATACGGAACACTGAAAATCCTGTGTTAAAATGATTAGCTCCACCTTAACTCAAAGGCTATATGGTAAAGTTTTCCACTCGTCCCAAGAGAGGAAGATACCATCTAGATCTTATTGAAGAACTGGTTAGTTCAATTACCAGTCGCTCCAAGCCACAGATACGTGGCCTAAGATAGTGCTAACAATGAGACAGACTCATATGAGTCATAGTCCAGCTCTGCCTGCCTTTGGATTTCTACTCTTCCATCAGAGAAGACAGAAATCTCCATAATTCAGGTTTGTTAGAACTTTAAAGACAAGCATTTTCCTGAAAACATCAGGAGGTTTCAACCACAGCACAGAAGAGCCCTGGCTACCCTCCATTTCTGACAGGAAATGTGACAGGAATGGGCATTGAGCTGTTCATCAGGATCCAGGGAGTCCATTTCACGTGAGTATGCTTACTACCTGCAGGACTGTCACATATACTGTATTTAAAATACTCCCCTGTGGAATGTTCATAGGCCTCTGTCCTGGTTTAGGGCAAATTTGGGAGGAAACTTCCAAATAGGATCTTCTGGGAAGCAAGCCCAAAACAGCCCCTCCCTCTCAGTTGGTTTGGGAATAAAATTCCTCTGAGAAAAGTGGAAAAAACTATTTATTTAACAAACAAAACCCCACAAGCATTAACAATTGAATAATATGAAACAATAAAACCTCTCGCCGCTCCAAAAGGGATGGACAGAATGAAAGTGTCCTTGCCGTGGGTGTGCTCAGCTCTCCCTCAGTCTCTCTCAGGGGGGGCCAGGCCCCGGTGGGCCGCAGGTGCCTCTCTGGTCTTCTCAGTCCAGGGCAGATTTCAGTCCCAATGAAAAGGCAAAGACTCTGTCCAAGAACTTTCCTGCTTTAATTAGCCAAAAACCAATTAAAAAAGGAAAAAGGAAAAAGGAAAAAAAAAACTCCGTCCGTCTGTCCAAAGACAGCACCGTCCGAGCAAGGGAAAAAGGAATGTGGAGGAGTCAGAGCAGTCTCTCCAAACAAACTGCGCGCTCCTTCCCTCTTTGCTCTGGCCTTAAAGGTACAGAACATAATATCTACACAAACAGGGCAGACAATCTGGATACAAGCATCATAAAGTCACCCTAGGACAGCCTCTCAGCCTCTTTTTTAATTCTTCACCTCATACACACCCATTAAATTACACAAGGACAAAAAAAGCCTGATAAGTTCCTCTCTGAAATTGCAAATGATATGTACTCATTCCGAGCTTTAGAAAGATGCCAACTTTTTTTTGGTCTTTCGTGCTGTTATTTACTATTTGCATAGTCAAAATCAGACTCCATTATTCTAGACATTTGATAAACACACAACCCAAGCCACCACAGCCTGGGAGAGATGAATCAGTAAACTAACAACACAGACGAAAGGTGTGAGAAAAAGATTTCTTACTGCCTAAACTGAAAACAGACAAGTGTACCTCCCACTGAATAAGTTAAGGAATCCAGCCACAAATCAGAAGAATCCCACAAAGTTAACTCAGAATACATCTACAAGGTGGGGTGAGGCAGACATCTGTGTTCAATGTGTCCAAGTCCAAATCAGCCAGGTAAAAAGCAGCTGTAGTTTACAAGCCATGCCACTGTGTTAGCTGGGTGCTGTGTCTGCACATGCATCCTTCCAGGCTGACTATGTGAGCTTATTCTCAGTGCTGTGAAAACCAATCCATCAGCCCAACCAATCAATCTGCCCCTCTGCAAAAGGTGATTGTATTAAGCTGGCTTTGTTAATGGGAGACAAACCCAGCTATGTTGCTTCCGAACAGAAGGTACCTTGCTCCTAGACGACTTCTAACCCAGGGAGGTGAGACCCCACCTGCAGTGCTGCATCCAGCTCTGGGGTCCCCAGCACAGGAAGGACATGGACCTGTTGGAGCAAGTCCAGAGGAGGGACACCAAGTTGATGAGGGGCATGGAGCACCTCTCCTCTGAGGAAAGGCTGAGACAATCGGGATTGTTTAGCCTGGAAAAAAGAAGGCTTCAGGGTGACCTAATTGCAGCCTGCCAGACTTGACAATTTTTTCCTCTTCACTGAGTGCACAAATCTTCAAAGAGAAAGAACATAACCTTTTTATTTCCAATAGAGAGAACATAAGATCAATATCTTATCATTTCCATTCCTGTTTTCTCCCCTACTCCTTCAGCTTTTGCACATAGCTAAGGGAGGTCACAAAGATGCTTCAACAGGGGACAACAGGGAAGCTCCAGCACGTATCTACAGGTGTCCTCCCTACACCATGGAGAATGAATTATTTGTACTTTATCTGTAAAACAGTATAACCATGGGTGAATCATCAAAACACTCTCCTTGATGATGGAGATGGCACTATAATGCTATAGAACCCTATTAATAATCATATGGGTTTATTTTATGCCAAATGTGTTTATACTGCACCAAAATCCTCAATATATATTTTGTCGCAAGGATTACTGGTTACTCACGAAATAATTCATAAGTGGCACAGGATTCCCAGCCAAGGGTAGGAAAATGTGTCAGGACTGCTAATCACACAGCACCTCCCTGGCTGTTACGGGATGTCCACCATGGAATCCCACTGGTGGTTTTCAAGGAATTAAAGTTATGGAAACCAAATCAAACAAACCAGTAAAACCTTCCAAAAGGGAAAGAATAAGAAACTATAGGCACTCCCCCAGAAATCCACAGGTTCACAGGGACACTTGGAATTACCTTGCACTTCTCAGTGCCAAGTCTCTGCAAGTCCTTAGTCTTCATATTATTCTACCATCAAACATTATCAGCAGCACACCCTTGTGACAGTGAGGGCTACCTGTAATCTCCTGTACATGAAAAGTGTACAGAATTAGGTGAGTACAGAGGAGGGCCACCAAGATGCTTGTATGCTGGGATATGAGGTACAAGAAACACCTGGAAGAGTAGAAACTGGCTGCTTAATGGGAGCCAGTCTCTCCTTGGAGGTGCACAGGGGAGGACTGAGAGGTGAGGTGTACAAGTTCCAGCATGAGAAGTTCTGCTAGCCTTCTGCCAGGAAAAAACAGAAAACCTCCTCATTTCCTAAAAAGCAGCCTCTCCTCACAAGTCCTCTGATTTTAGAGGTTCTCTCCCACTTTCCTAGCATTGACTAGAAGTCATCTACATGACTCTCCATGAGCCCTGAGAGACTATGTTGTGGCACCTGCTCCTGGCCATAAAGAAGGGACAAATGGAAAATTATGGTTTCCACTAGGCCATGCAACTTAAATATTTTCTGCTCAGATGTTTCTAGTCTGTGAACTCGGGCACTGATTCTTCCCAATTTGAATGGCATCAGACAGTATTCCTGACCTACAGCCTTGCCTCAACAGCAGCACTGCTGATCAAAATACATCAGCAACAGTTCAAAATACTCTGGAGACACTAAAGAAGTAGCTTACAAAGAAGAAAGACCAACTATAAAAAAGCTAGTTAAAGGATGCACAGGGGCCCCTCTGTCTGCCTATATTTCTTACAGCACCTATGGAGTGGTTAAACTGTACAAGGAGCACTGTAATAAGGTATCCTTTCTAAAATTCTTATATTTTCTATTGTCAAATTTTTATATTTTTCTTTTGTCACAGTGGAGATTATGAAATATGTAAAAAATCTTCTTAAGAAAGGTTTTTTGATATTTGATCTTTGCATACTTTCAAGCCTAATCAACAAGAAAGGAGATTTAATCTGAAACAGAGTGCAGTCCACAAGCTCTAAGTGATGTCCAGGTGTTAGAAAGACAAATTACTGATGGTAGAATTGCCTTGTTAAGCTTTAGGGCCTGACTGGTTTCAGTGATCTCACACCTAGAGGGAGGTCAACAAAGTTGGGAATAAGGATGTATCACTGACAGCAGACACAAAGAATGCAGAGTTTAGGGGCCACGAGGACATTGGGCAGAATCTCCAAGATAAGGAAGAAACTAATAAACCTCACCCAGCAGCTGTGCTGAATCAGCTCTGACTGGGTAAAATGTAGTTCTGCAGGGGGAGATCCCGACTGCCGACTCACGGATCATTGACCCAAAACCCCATCGGCCCAAAAAGAAGAGAAACACCAGGGGACTGATCAGCATGAGGTGAGAGAGTCATTAACCAATAGAAGATAGAACACTAATCAATATGAAACTATGAAACTCGTAGCCAATTAATTAAGGCTTATTTTTGCTAAAATGCATAGTGAAACCTTTTGGTAGTGCTGCCTTTGTGGGTTTGACACCCAGCACCCTTTTCTGCACAGAACTGTAAATAAATCAAATACCTTGACTATGTGTGTGGACTGGCCCCTTGCACGCAGAGTAAAAGAACCTGTTTTGGGACAACAAAAATAGTAGTTGTGTTTCTGGCATTGGGCTCTACCTGAAACTCAGGATTTGGGGAATTCATCAAACAAGTCTGTTTTACAAGTTTTCATTGCTCAGGACATTTTAAAATATTAGTTTGGTTGACTTTACAACTGTGAATTCTAAATGAATAAAGGATTCAGGTACCAAAATGAAATTTTATCCAACTAATTTTTTTTTAAATTTTTATTTCATAATTTCCAAGTACAGATCCAGAATAATACAGAAGATGGTACCTTATTTTCTTTAAATAAACACTATGCGGGGTTTTTTTAGAGAGCACTAAAGGAGGCCAATCTCTTATATTGATCAGTCTTTGCCTATCTTTCCCTTCTTGTCTCGAGGGAGCACCAAATGATGTAATATTTGATGACAGATTGTGTGAGCTCACAGCATGTGGCTGCATGAACAAACACATGTGTGAAGATAAGATGTGCAGCAGAAGGTTTGCTGGTGTGACGAATACAAGAATCAAGGTATATACAAAGATACACTGCTATCAGATACATTACACGCGTGCAAACCACTGATGACTTCTGTTTTGAAAGCTGAAGAAGGGATTTTTTTTTTCCTTGCACAGGAACCTCTGGTGACAGAACACGTCCTCAAGTTTTTATTCTATTTTTAAATGCAAGATGCTAGAGGAAGAACTGCCTAGTAATAACAGTTCTTCATCTTTCCTATCACAGGTTTATATTTCCAGCAGAATTTAACTTTCCTAAGCATTACTATTCTGGCTAAACTTCTGTAAATCAGACCACAGGTGTAGCAGTGTTCTCTCCCCTTTCTCCTGCTTCCCCTGTTCTCTTTCTCAAGCCATCTGGGAAAGGTTTGTTTCCCATGCCTTTCCCAGCCATCCCAAGAAAATGCAGAAGTAGGGATCAATCCCAGTTCCCTAAAGAAACTTGGAAAGTCTTAACCACAATGAAATGAATAACAGAATATACTGAATAACAGAAATTACGCAAAATGAGTCTCTCAAACCAGACTGCTTATGAACAAAGAAGGTGCCTTCAAGCTGCACATGAAAAACCAGAACGTAGCTCTTGAAGCTCACAACCTTTTGACTTTGCACCATAGCATCTCTTACATGGAAGTATCAGCTTATGGACTCCCCCATTTTGGGTAACATTGATGGAATTCAGATGTCCAAATTTAGATGTTGCAAGTGTCACCTTCAGGCAGCTTTTAAAGTCAACGAGAAAAAACTTGCACTTCTAAGATGCAATTCATTTAGCCTGGTTTAGACACTCACCTTAAGGTGAGATGCATTGCACACCAGACATGACTATTTGACCTCCTTGATTATAAAGTGAAGAACTATTTAAGATGTAGATATCTGAAATTAGAGGATATGGATGTCATCTTGTATATGAAGTAAATTAAACTAATTATATTGACCCTTTCCATAACATACTAATTTCTATCCACAAATGTTGTCCAGCCTCTTCCCTGAGATCACCACAGGTACAATAAAGTACCACTCTTCTCTTTGTTCCATGCAAGCAGGAACCCACTAGAGTGTGCAGCATAAACTGCATGACATAAATCTTGAGAGGATGGAGAGGGAGGGAAAGATGGGACACAGTTGTAGGAGTAAGGACCAAGACAAGGAGAAAAGGAAGAGACAAGAGAGAGATGTGTTGAGATAGAGACTGAAAACTGCTGTTTTCTCATTCAGACAAGTGGTACTCACTGAACTGGTATGCATTCAGTATTTAACATTGTTTTTAGCACTCCATGCATTACTGAGTTCCAACTGTACATAGCTGCATTCAGTAAGAACTTTTTGTGCTCCTTCCTGGGTGGCTTCTACAGTGGTGTTTTATAACAGTAATTTCCCAAAACACCTTTCTATTTTTATTTGTGAATCTGACACACTAAAACCAGAGGTGCCAAGACTGTACCTAGTTTGAGTAGGATAGAACCTGCTTTTTCACAACAGTCCTTGTTTTAACAGGCATTTAAATATTCAGTTCAGAACTCCTATCACTTGAATGGAACTCAGCACTACTATGGATCAGATTCACCTGGATACAGTAAGGTACACCATCTCTTCAAATAAATATGTAACAAAGCCAGAAGCATCCAAAAAATATGAAAAAAAATCCTTGACTGTGAATGCCATGAGCCCCCTAATTCATTTCTTTAATTTTTTAAGATTTTTTTTTCTAATTTAAGTGGAAAAGCATTAGCAAAGAAAGTTAGCAATTCCTGTGCACCACAGCAGTTAGGAATGAGATGCTACTCTTCTTTACCAGGATCTACCTTTCATACCCTGACATCCAAAGAGGCTGACCAGGAAGGCACCAGCAGTCTTACTGCTTCATATTTTTCAGACTGTCATTTGATTTTGAAAAGGACAAAATGAAAAAGAGAGTGTTCTTCACCCTAGTGTTTACACAGCCACCAAACCCACAAAATCAGCAACACAGAAGCAGCAGCTGATGTTAAACTCGTGCAGGAGAGACAAACTACCACTTTCACGGCACAGATGTCATCACATTTTCACAGGACAGTATTTTTTTCTCCTTAAAAATGCAAAAAAAGCAAAGAAATGTTTTAGCATGTCACCCCTCTTATCTTAGTATCTTTCTAGAAACATTTTTTCTAAGGACCAATTTCCTCTTTAGGTCACAGTAGAGAAAAAAACTCAGAAAAAAAAGTTCTGCTTTTAATTCTTTGATCACGATAGCTTAAAAGATCTTCATTCCTCTATAAAAAAGATTAAAATAGAAAGTATTTATTCCTAATGTGTTATGCCTGCATTACAGATTACCAAGAATTATACATCAAACTGAATTACCCTTTTCCATTTCCACCTCCCACTTACTGCAACTAGGAACACTTGCAGAAATCCATATCCAGTCTTATAAAAGAACACAGCTGAATGTTTGCTTTTTCTTTTTTTCAACCAGACAATGCACAAATGTGAAGTTACACATATAAAGTACACTGAATTGAGGGTTTGTACTTTACAAAACAGCAAACTGTATAAGAGTTTTCTACATTTTATTCTTTTCAATCAATTGAACTACTCGAAGCTCACAACTTTTTGACTTTGTTATTACACACTTGTCTGTGTCTGTGTTATTACACACTTCGTTTTTCACAGCATTTGTTCTTCATCTTTTTCCAAAATGTGATGTTACACACGGGCTGTGAAGCATACCCACTTCACCTCTTCTAACACAGAAGTCACAGACAAACAAGTAACTTAGAGTAAGAACATGGAAATAGGGAAGAGATACAAGAGCTTGGTCTCACTGACACTTTCTCCACTAAAAACATGTTTCTTCACATTCAACATATCTCATGGATGTGCATGTTCCTCCCCAAGATAAGGTATAATTCCACAGTCTAATGTTCCTTGGATGCAGCCTAATGCTGTTTCCCTTTCCTTATTTTTATTCTATTACTGAATCCTCAATAATTTTTATTTCCTTGCCAAATCACTGTAGAATAACAGTCACACAGGTTTCTTTGCCTTCGCATATTTAGCATATTGATGAAGGCAAGCTGAATTCTTTTAATCAGGGGAGAGGAAAGTAATAAAAACAAGGGGTATTGCTGGTGGTAGTGTTTTTAACATGCTCAATATCAAATATCTGTGTTTCTTGAAACTGAGGAAGTAATAAGCAGCAAAATATCCTCCTTTTTCAAGGTGATTACACTGACACATCTTGAGCAAGAATCCAGCTACTGTCATTTATATGGTAGCCAACTCACAACTGGACCAAGTAACTTGTCTGGTCTTGACCATCAAATACAAAAAGCTCCAGATTCATAGGGTAGCACACATTTTAAGAAACACTGCTAAACAAACACACCCCAAAGATAAACAGGTTTTTTTGTCCTCCTGCAGTCAACTTCCTGCTACAAAGTTCAATTCCAAGCCATACTCTTCACTTTTAAAGTTGCCATTGGGTGGAGATCATTCAGTGTCCAAACCATGACAGCTGTATAAGGACATGACCTCCAAGGGATCAAGTAAAAATTGGTTTCATAATACGAAGCATGGTGACAACTGTAATTCTTTTTCTTTTTTTTTTCACTGCACTTTCTTCTGTTTAGAGGCTCAAACTTGTAGCTGTTATCTGAAGGAAAGAGATTCTACAAGCTTTTGGTGGCAAAAGTAATCAGAGGAGTTCATCTGGCTGCCCTGACACCCATGAATGCAGGCAGCACAACACAAATTTCACAGAGACAGGAGAATGCACACTTGTAACTTCAAGTTTTAGGGAGCTGGGATGCTTGTTTTGTTTTTATGACAAGATTTTTTTATGCTATGCTGGGTACTGCTTTTTCAGATAAATAACTAACAGCAAGGAGAACTGTTGTCCACCTGAAAAATAACCTAAGAGAAGCAAAATAGCTGATGATGAGAATTTTTAAACTGGAGTGCCGTATAAACAGGTGTCTTCAAACTGACAGCTGTCGTGCTTGCCATGTGCCAAACCATAGCTAAAACGACGGCCACTAATTAAGCATATCTTCAAAGTCATCCCTGTTAACAGGACACTCTATCTGTCCCATACAGTATTCTTGAGACCAAGCATTACAGCCTACCATGCATGTAATAAAAATAAAAATACTTCAAACCATGTATTTTGAGAAGTGCTATTATAATCTTCAATATATTTTTAAAAATGCATTTTGTGTTTTTGGCTTTATACTAAAAGCTTAGGTTATTCCATTTTTTTTTTTAAATGACAAGAGTGGTAGAAAGCTACACAAACAAGAGAAGTTTGTGCTTTCTGAAGATGACCAAGTGCAGCTAAAGATGTTGACGTCCATGTGTATTTTCATGTGCTGAAACACAAACCCAGCTTGTCGTCAATAGCAGAAGGATTGGTTCCTTGATCAAAACCCAGACCCCCCGTTGTTTTGTAACAGGAGTTACAACCCTGTCCTTTCAAGAGACTTGCAATTATTAGATTCTCTTGTAATTTAGGCACAGCACTTGAAAACAAATTTATGCAGTAAAAACATCCTGGTATCTGGAAGAAAAAGGAACCCACACCTAGATTAAAGACTTATGCCACCATTCATTGGCCACATCTAGATATTCAATTCAGTTTTGGGCCCCTCAATACAAAACACACTGATAAAAAGAGCACAGGGCCCCAAGACACTGAGGGGCTGGAGATCTTGCCCTGAGGAGAGGATGGGGAACCAGGTTCAGCCCAGGGAAGAGATGACTACAGAGAGAACCCATCACCTGCCTGTCAGTATGCAATAAGGGGTCACCAAGAGCCACGGGGCTCCTCAGCAGTGCATGGCAGGCACAGCACAAGCTATGAGTTGAAATATGTTCCAGCCTTCTACCAGAAGAAACTATTTCACACAAGGCAGTAGTAACACAGCTTGGCCCAAGTTGTTGTGCACTCTCTCTTCTTGGAAGATTTCAAAACTCTAGCAGACACAGTCCTGAGCAACTGGGATCTGTACCTGGAGCCAGCCCTGTTTGGGGCTCCCTTCCACCCTGAGCTACACTGTGATCCCCTTCTGTTTTTCTGGCCTTTGGAAGGCAAAAGAGGGATCTGCTCCTGGCTGAGCTCACCTGGAGCATTGCCCTGAGCTTGGCCAATCAATAGCGTTCTGAAATACGTGATTTCCTGGTTTAAAAGTTCTGAAAAGCAGACTTCATTTTCTTTTTCCTAAAACTATGTAAACATAAGCAATTTTTTCCTTTTATAGAAGAGGTTGGTGTTTAAAGTCTGCAATAATACATTTCAATACCAAATACAAACATCATTAGGCTATACTTCAGTCAAGTTCTAACTTCTACCTGATGTCTATTTTTCAGCGAGTTCTAACATTTCCATTCAGAACCAGCTTCTGAAACTTACAGATTTCTCAATTTGAACCAAACACCTGAGAGATCAATAGCTTACTTTTTTTTCTTTTTTCTTTTCTTTTTNTTTTTTTTTTTTTTTTTTTTTTTTTAATGTAGGCAGCACTGACAACTTCTCACTGCCCAGCTTGTGATGCTCAGATGTGAGCAGTATTAACCAAACCCTTTCCTGACGTAACCTCAAGTTCACCATATACTACTGTGACTTGACCTTCACGTCAGAGGTTTTACTGCTCGGCAAGCCCACAGTCTCACTGAGGTTCCTTGTGCTGTGGCCACAGGCTCTAAACAGCCCCCGGGGAATGCCTGTGTCCCCAAGGAGCCAGCACGCACTAGATAGTTATTACTCATGGGAGACTTGGAACCACACTGGGGAGCAACAGCTATGGAGAGCACTGTTGCAGAGTTTTGTCAAGCCCTTCTCCTTCGTCTTCCTCCTCTACTACTCCTCGCCCAGAAAAAGCGAGCACAGAACAATCCCACTGCTGCAGAAGAGTAAAAGCCACTCACACACGCCGGTCGCCCTTAGGAGGCTGGTTTGGGCCAGGAACTTCCCCCTGCTCCGGGCACAGGGCTGACTGCTACTTATTCACACGGGCGCTGCTGTTTGTCAACACGGCTTGGGCGCCGCTCCGCCAGCAGGCTGGGGCGAACGCGGGAAGGCGGCTGCGGGACACGCTCTTCCCTCCTCGACAGAAAAACCCCTGGTCTCCAGCCGTGCCCGGCCCGCCGGTGCCCCCCACCGCCCGCTCGGGTGTCGCGCTTACCGCGGGGCCGGGGACTCGAGGGGAGAGGCGGGCGGCGGGGTCCAGGCGGGCGCGGCACCGCCGCCCTCCCGGGGATGCTGCTCCTTCTTCTTCGGGCGCCAGTGGGGGAACGCGGGGCGCCGCTTGGGCGCGGCGGCGGCGGAGGGGCGGCGGCGGGGGGCGGCGGCCGCCCCCTCGGGCTCCGAGTCCTCCGACTCGCTGCGGCCGAAGAGGCGCTGGAAGCGGCCGCGCCGCGCCATGCCGGGCTGCGCGGGGCTGTGCGCGGCCGCGGGGATCTCCCGCCGGCAGCCGGGGCGGCAGCGGCAGCAAGGGGAGCGCGGCGCTCTCGGGCTCTCCCCGGGCATGGACGGGGCGGCGGTGACAGCCGCCCGCCCCGGTGTATGCGTTTAATAAGGCGATTCCCTCCCTCCTTCCCTCCCTGCCCACCGCCGGACGCGTCAGTCCCTCCCCGCGGAGCGAGCCGCGCCGCGCCGCGGCAGGCGGGCTCCCCGCCGCTCGCACAGGAAGGGAGCGGCCCACGTGTGATCCGTGCCCAGGGTGTGCATTAGGGGCCATTATCCTGTTGTTGTTTTCTGCCAGCCCTGAGGTGTGCCCCGCACCCCGGACACCTGTGCAAGGCGCGGAGAAAGGCTGCGCGCCCGCCCGCACCCCGCCAGGGGCTCCGCATCCTCCCGCGGCCGCCCCATCTCATTTAAGGCGAAAAGCATGAATAAAGAAAGTCAGCTGCACAGCCGAGGGGCTCAGGAGCCAGCACACCCCAAACCTTGCAGCGCAGCTTTTCGTCTCGGTGCCCGCCACATTAATTAATTAGCTGCTTATCCCTCTCCCTGGGAATAAATTGGCTCTGACCGCCCTGCTGGCTCGGTGTCCCGCTGAGGAGGACGAGGAAGGCATTCCCTAGGGAGGCAGAGCCGCTCCCGCGGGAAGGGTCAGGCTGAGACACCTTGCAGCGGGGAGGATCGTGTCACGTCGTATGGTGACCAGCCCCTGCCAGGACGTGGTGATCCCATGTGTTCCTCGGTGCTTTTAGGAATCTTCTCTTAAATGACCCCGAGGTCCAGCTTTCCTTACGAAACGCTGTTGTGCGCTGGCGGATACCGTCTGTCCTAAACTGCGTCTAACAAGCAAGCACGCATTTGTGTGATGTAAGGAGCTTTTAGGGCTCTTTGTGGTTTTGGTTCCGATTTTTGCTTGTTACTGATGGGACATGGATGTTATAATTCTCTGCTAAAAATTCTAAGATGACATAATAAAAATGTTGGAAGTCTGTATTCTGGAAAAACTTTAAATTCTGCGTTATGCAATGGTCGTAATCAGCCAATAATTGACAAACACTACGTAAATTGATCGATATAAATTAATGCTGGTTTTTTTATGGAGGAGGAAATGGATGTGAGCAAGGCAGGGGAACACAAAATACACAGGAGTTGGCTGAGCAGCTAAGTCTTACCTATGCTGCTGTTTTACCCCAAGCAATATGTACACCTCTTTGGGAGGTAGATTCAGTTCTTTTCACTTGTAATTTATTTGTGTAGTCATTAACTAAACAGAATAACGTAAAAAGAAAGTTATTTTTGCAAAATTAAGTATGTGTCATGCCAAAATTGGGCAGAACTGGAAAGAAAGATAGGTGTACTCCCAGGAACTGCATAAGGGATTGAGAAAAAAAAAGTCAGTTTCAGTAAAGCAAGCTATATAAGCATGAAGATTGTAGAATCACAAAACACTTGAGATGAGAAGGGACCTCGGAAGGTTGTCTGATGCAGCCCCCTGCTCAAGCAGATTCAGCAAGAGCAGGCTATTCAGGATCATATCCATTTGGATTTTAAGAATTTTCAAGGACAGAGACAGGAGACCTGATGGCAGGTAGATGCTTTCCTGGACAGATGGCTAGGAACAAAGCAGCAAGTCCTGTCTGCTGTATCTGGATAGGATTTTTGGACACTGGGTAGACACTGTAAAGATTCAAATAGCTATACCTCTTCTCTTTAGCCTAAAATTATTCCTTTCTATTTCCTTGACTAGAGAACCACAACTGACATAGCCATGGCATTTTCTGACATTCACCACTGAAGAGGCCAGATAAATACATTACTGTGCGCTACATTTCCATTTAGGTGTCAGTTATAATTGGGATTCTGCTGTGCCAGAGCAAAGGTAAATTAATTGGTGTTGGTGAACCACTTCACCTAAACGGCACTGGAGAGAAAGGAGTCTTGGCCACTGCAGTCACAGTGTGTCTTCTCCCTGCCATTCTACCCATTAGATACCTTGAGTTTGATGGCAGAGCAGGCAGATGAGGGTATGCTCAGCGGACCTGTGCTACTTCATTTCACACACACACAAAAAAGTGTTTGGCCTGAAAACATACATTTAAATGACATAAGAGAGAAAAGGGAGAAATCCAAGGCACACGTTTTTTCAAATCCTCTGAAATTATTTTGGCAGGGTCTGGATTAGCATTAGCACCATAGAGTACCCAGAAAATGTGCAGAGTTCCACATCTCTCTGGAGAGACACATATAAGAAATGTGCATTCCGCATAAGCCTTGAGGTAGCCAGCATTTGTGCTTCAGTGCTAACATATCCTAAAAAATCCTGATATACAAAATAAAGTGAAGGGGTTTGGTTGTTTTGGTTGTTTTTTAAACTTCAGGCAAAACTAAAGTCTGGTTCTTAAATATGGCAGTGTCAGAACCATGTGTGATTTTGATCCACGCAAATCTGTCAAGGCCCTGTACTTTTAGTTATACCTGTTTTATGTAGAAGGTTTGGACCTCTTAAGTCAGGAAAGGCATTTTTAAGGTCATTAGTTAAGATAGACATTCATAAGAATTAGCCAGTCATTCAGGAAACTTTAAATGATGGTCGTTTATGTCAGCAGCCAGTTTATGTCAGTTTAATCCAGGCACATGCAACAGAACAAGTCAGTCGAGCTTTATCTGAACCAACACAATTTTGCAACAGTTCATAGCACTTCATACTTTAGAAAGGTATTGTGCAACAAATTATCCTTCTCCTGTTTGGTATCATTCCAGCCTGGTGAAAAAGAAGATGATTGAGTATCTAGATTAGACTTTACCATACTCAATAATCTTGCTTGACTGCAAACTGTATGTGAAACTTTTAAAAGAACCAAAAAATCCCCTAAACCTGAAACATGCTAATATTGAAGTTACAAAGATAATCCAATAAATACAGACTCAAAATTTTTGAAGTTGTTATAGAAATCAGCTAACACACAGGTTGAGGTAATACTATTTATTCAGATAATTGATTCTCTCTTTTTATTGTTACAAAACAGAAACAATCTCTGTTCTAATAGAAAACTGTTCCAATATATGGCACAATAGCTCTGAAACAAACAAACCTCCAATCTAAAGCCCATACACAAATTACAGAAAAATATGAATGGATTATCATCAACTCTATCATCAAATATATTTTCTTCTTTTCCAATACATTTCTTTCAGAAATGGTGCATGCATGCAAACATTTGAGATTCAGATAATTCACTGTCAGAATATATGAAGACTTCCTTGGATTTCCACACTTTGTAGTTGGTGGTAAAAGAGCAATGAAGTACACAGGGGCCAAAATCCTCCCTGTGTCCCACATAAAACATGTAAGTCTCAAACTATGGTCCTGAAATCCCACATTCATTTGACACCTAACCCTGTGGGCACTTAAATTCCAGGGTTGCCTCCCTGTTTGTCTTGAAAGTGCCCCAGGTACTTAGGGATTCACTTCCCCACATGCTCCAAGTTGCCTCAGTCTTCACAGGACTGGGAATTGAGTGCCTGCTTTTTGCCTAAGTCCGATGAAGAGCTAAAAACTAGGTTTGCTTGGCCTGAATCTCTGCTGGGACTCCCTGTGCTTGCATATTTGGATCTTATTTAACTCATGCAGTAACAGCAGGCTCCATACAAAATGCCATATTGGCTTCCACTGTTTTCCAGGAGTTCCAGGTATGATGTAGAAATAGTGAAGGAAATGGTAGCCTTAATTTGGGAATATCCTACAAGAATACGTTCTATCTCACAGTCATATCACCACTAATGTTTGTTTTCTGGCCCAACGAGAGACTAGAGGTTCCCTGGCCACATCTGAAAAGAGGAGAGTCCCATTCCACACCTTGAAAAAAAAAATAAAAGGCATAAATTAATGTCCTCAGTAAATTATCAGACATGGCGGAATGTGAGTGATCCCCCCTGGGGGTTAAAGACAACCTGGAAAATGCAACTAAATACTAGGACCAGGAAAAGCCAAGGCTAGGAACAAAATTAGTTCAGGAACACGGCAGCCAGAACTGTAGCAAGAGTAATATGTAGGAAGCCAGGGAAGCAAAGAGACCCTTAAAACAGATAGCAGGACAAACCCCTTAAAGGAAAGCAATTCCATGTCACAGGGCAGGACTCTGGAAAAACAGCAATAGCTTGACTGAGAGTAGGACTAAGAAATCTGGAAGCAAGAGACAGTGATGTGAACTTCAACCAAGAAGTAAATTTGGAAGTCAGGCATTTCTGAGATTGCCTTATGTACCTGGTTGATGGGGCAAACATCACTCAGGCTCAAAGGGCAATCATTATTGGCATGCCAGTTGCCATGGCTTACCCGGGTCTGTCTGGCATGGCTGGATTGCCTGGGCAGACACACAGGGGAGCACACAGGCACTGTGTTCCATCCAGCTCAAGCAGATGGAAGCACCTCAGGCTCTGAGCCCATTTTGGAGTGGGGGTGAGTTTACATAACCTCATTCTCATGAATTTGATCTTGTACACACTGTGTGATTACTTCAGGCAGCAATTTAGATTCGCATGTTGGATGCTTTCAGTCTTATTTTAAGTTGCCAGGTTCCTATCATGGTTCAGTTTGGGATCTTTGGTATTTAGGTTCATCTGTGAGCTAATACCTCTTGAAAGCATGCAATGCCCCCTTCTTAGGTGCTAGTTATTGATCAGATAAGTCAAAAATGGATGTGACTCTTACCAGGGTCAAGATTTCACCTTCATTTTTCTGATAGTTTTGGCTTAATTTATAACCCACTTATTAATGAAGAGTTCTGCCAAACCCTTTGATAGTCAGATTTTTGTTCTGGAAACTGAGTATTCCACAGCAGGTAGGTGTGGGTAGAATTTTTAATGGGAAGTTAGCATGTTCAATTAATCAATTCAATATTAGCATAGTTTATTATTATTATTATTTTTGCTGTAGAATGCCAAAAATTTATCTGAGCCTTTGAGTTGCTTATATATTCGCATAGATGAAAAGTGTCATATAGACCTGCCCACTACCCACACACCTCCTGTCAGCTACTCAGAGTCCTACAACCCCTCTTGAAAGAGTCTTTTGCATTAGAATCCTACAGCTCAAGGGAAGCAAACAAAATTAGTCATGTGTATAATCCATGGGGTTGTAAAACTTCAGTGCTCCAGCATTAGAAGCGCCCCACAGTGATGCCAGGGTGTAGCATGTGGTCTTTGACTTTAACATGGAATTTTATAGCGCTAACCAGAGCCATGGTAGGTTTTTTTAACACACAAGTGAACTACTTCTGCATCAGTTACTACCTCCACATAATACTCCCATCGTGATGCTAACAGTGAGAGTGCCCTGTTTGGTTTCAACGCCAGCTAGGTTCAGCCCACAAGTCCAGGAAGATAGCCAAATAGATTTCAGTTATGAAATGTTCAGGAGTCCCCAGTGTTGAATATTCCTCTTATTCTTGCTAATACATCCATGTCAGTAGTTTTCATTCCTGCTCCAATCAGTTCACAGGGGAAAAAAAAGGTCTCACAGAAAAAACATTTCTTTCGGGGGTTTTCTTCTCTGTTGCCTGCCAAGTGCTTTTCTCATTCTGTTAATAACAATCCAATGTCACTCTTCTTTAATTATAACTATCTTTTATTGCAGTGTCAATACAAAACCAAGATAACACCTGCAACTCACCTACAAAACACTTCATTCTTGCTCTGAGTATCCAAGTATTTTGTTCTTTTGCCCACTTGTAAAAGATGAATATTTCCTCTGTGCATTTTTCAGCTTACAGTTTCTTGAAAGCTTTCAGTCTTCGGACTTATCAGTTTGCATAAAGAGTTAAAATAAAGATTTTGAGCCTGGTCTCAAGCTGAGCATTAATATCTGTAAAACACTTCATGTGTGCTATGTCAAGGTTGATTCAATATGGTGTTTATTTGGCATCTGAAGTTTTTCAATAACTATATTTTTTCCCTCCTCAAAACTGTAAGAGATGAAGATAAAATAGCTGTGAGAAAACAGGCTATATAACTAGTCGGAAACAAATGATGTGGATGCAACTTGGAGGAAAGAACATTCCACGTTTTGGCTACTTTTTTTTGTTTCCCATCTTAATGGGAAAGGAGGAGGGAGGTGGGACATGCTGCCTCTCATGGGAGCAGAATGCCACTGATTGGCAGTATCATTGATGCCACTCTGTGCATCAGGGGCTTCAGCCTCCTCTGGAGTTTGATTAAAAGGAAAAAAAAAGTATGTGAATTCTAACACTCAGTTCTCCTGTAGTCACAATCTAAAGGTATACTAGTAAGACCATAAATTAATTCAATTAGAAAAACACCACAAATTAACATAACGATGAGACATTAGGAATATAATACTGGCAAATGGTTAATTTACTGCTTAATATCAAGATGTGCTTATGTTTTCCTGAGTAGATATAGCTTGACTGAAATGTATATATTTCCAGGCTGATATTTTATGGCTTTGTTTCTCCTGCTTTCCAGTTTTGGACTCGTTAGTGTGCATAGTACTACTATACTTTCATGCTTCTTTCATTGGCCAAAAGCAAAGCTATAGGTCATGTCCTTCTCTGGTCTAAATTTTTTATTTTTATCTAGGTTGAAATTAATTTGTCACCTTAAAGGATAATTTTTAATTTGTTTGACTAGATCAGCAATGCTAGTCTAGTCTATTCTCTTTTCGTCATAGTTTCATGGAGATCTGTCAGCCAACATGGCTTAAGTTGGGATAGGATCTTTCTCTTTTAATTTTTGAGAAGGAAGGCAGAAACTACCAGGAAATTTAAAATAATTATTTCATAGAGATTCTAGGTGTATTACTAAATCAATAGCTCTGAAAACTAGATGCATAATTACCAGTTATGTATTATTGCTCATACTGACTAACAGATGAGCTGGGAAATGGACAAGCATGAAGGAAGGTAGGTCGCTCTCCAGCAATTTACAGTCTAGAGCCAATGTGCTAAAGAATGAAATGTAAGTACAGCTGGTTAAATTGCTATGGGATATGAGCATCCTGTGACAAATCCAACAGCTATCCAGTCTTCTGTAACCTAGTTGGGTGCTAAAGGATCTGCAATTAAATATTAAGCTGACCAGATATAATTAAAAGCATAACTGTTCTTATGTATCTGCAGATAATACAGGAGCATTACTAGGAAATTGAAACTGTCTGTTCATAGTTATGTGTACTTCTTAGTTATGAAGTTCTTCATAATTATGTCACTTCTTCTTCCTGTATATTACACAGAGTCTATAATACAGATCCTGTGAACACCATCAGCCTCTGTGCAACCATCAGCTCAGTCCTCTTTCCAGATGAATATAAACCTTGCACCTTGTTCCACGGAAAGTTAACCAAAGAGGAGGTGTTGAAATGGCCTGATGAAACAAACCAGTTATTGTGAGTCCTGGGGAGGAGAAGCACGGAGTAGTACAGCTGTTCATCAGCATTTGCTTTTCCCAGGATAATCAGTTGCGATTACAGAGAATAAGGATGTAATATTTAAAACAAACACAGAGTCATTGTGAGAATGTGGGCCAGTGAATTTCTGCCGTTAATAAACAATAATTAGGGCGTTATCTCTCAGCTGCCCCACAAAAAGATAGATGAAGGAGAATGCATAAGATAAGCTAAGTCTTTATAAACATGCCCTTCCCAATAAGTTATCAAGGAAACTACACTATTATGGGTTCAGGAAAAAAAAGACAAACAGAGTAAGAATAATCAATATGAGGTGAAACAAGGAATTGACTTTCCTAAACTTCTCTAATAAGACTATTCTTATTTAAAAGACGTCCTTCTCTAGAGGCCCGAGTGCCCACCTGCCAGTCAGACCTGCTGTCAGGAAGCTGATTGCTTGTCCTGGGCCCCGGTGCGGGACACCACTGAAGGACCAACAGTGTCTTTGGATTATTGCTATCTGTTACTGCCTTTTCACCATTACTGTGTACTTCTTACCTGTCTGGACACAAGTGTTGCTGCCAGAATAGAACTTGAGCAGATCAAAGGCAACTGCTGTGCTCTGAGCTGTGGTAAAGAGCCGAGGTGGTGTTCTACTTTGACCCTACCAGGTAAGGACGTGGGCTTAATAGGAGAGGATGTATGAGGCAGATCAAAGCCAGTGTAGCTGGTGTCACAGGAAGAGCCTTTGGCTTCTATGTCCATGGATTATTTTCTGGGAGTGAAGACTGGTGCGAAGTGATGGCACCAGCATAAGAAAGAAGGGCAAGAGCACCTTTCCTAACAGTCTTGCTGTTGAGAAGGGTTTCCAAGCAGGTTCATCAAAGTATGCAGATCAAAGCCTAAAAAGAAGTGGAAAAACAGGTTCAATTTAAGATGCTAAGAGAAGCACGGAAGGTACATAGCAAAGACCTGAACTTCAGGAGAGTGGACTTCAGCTTGGTCAAGGAATAGGTTGACAGGAATCACTCGGGAGCCAAGAAAGAAAAAAAAAGGGTTGGTCTTCAAATCAAGTCTCCTTGAAGCACTAGAATGGCCCATTGTGATTGCACAAGAAGATGGGCAGATACAGTGGGAAGCCAGTTTGGCTGAAGAGGAAAGTTCTAGCTGAGCTCAGACATAGAAAGGAGGTTACCAGGAAATCCAGCAGCATCACTTAGGCATTCAAGAGTCGAATTAGGAAAGCCACACAGCTGAGGTCAAAACCACCAAGGAACATAGAGGACAACAAGAAGAGCTTCTGCAGATAAGCAGCCCTGAAAAAAAGGTGAATAAAAATGTAAACTTGCTGCTCAATAGTGCAGGCAAGATGCAAAGGATATAGTGACAAATTGCATAGAAAAGACTGGAGTACTTAATGCCTCGATTGCCTTGTTTTATTACTGCCAAGGTCAGGTCTCTGAGCCTACTAGCAAATTTTGGGGACTGAGGTACTACTCATCCTACAGGAAGACAAAATTAGGAATAATTTAAGTATTTCTGGACATAGGACCAGGCAAAATGCAACCACAGAAGTTGAGACAGACAATGTGTTTGTGAGGCTCTTCGTTGTCATCTTTGAAAGGCTGTGGCAACTGGGGGAGCTCCCTAGTTGCTGGTAAAAGACAAGTATCACATCAATATTTTTTAAAAATCAAGAAGGAAGGTCTACAGCATGGTCAGCTGCTGGGAAAATGAAGGAACAAGTCCTCCACATTTTAGACACATGAAGGACAGAACGATGACTGGAATCAGTCATCAGAGATTTATCAAAGTTATATCATCCTTGACCAATCTGATTGCCTTCTATGATGAAATGGCTGGCTCTGTGGATGAAAGGGGAGTAACAGATGTAGCTTATCTGAAGCAAGACTTTCAACACTGTCTTTTGTAGTGTACTGGTAGCTAAACTGAGGAGATGTGGACTGGATGAGTACACTGCAAGGGTAGTGAAAAACCGGCTGGACTGCCGAGATCAGAGAGTAGTGGTTAATAATTCAATGTGTATTGGGTTTTTGTGGCAAGGTTTTGGTAGCAGGGGAGCTACAGTGTTCTTCTCTGGGAACATGCTGTAAACTTCCCCCATGTCCTACAGAGCCAACACCAGCCTGCTCCAAGATGGACCCGCCGCTGGCCAAGATCAAGCCTATCAGCAACGGTGATAACAGATTTAAGAAGGGGGAAAAAACCACTGCAGAAACAGCAGCAGAGAGAGGAGTGAGAATATGTGAGAGCAACAGTCCTGCAGACACGAAGGTCAGTGGAGAAGGAGGGGGAGGAGGTGCTCCAGGTGCCAGAGCAGAGGTTCCCCCACAGCCCCTGGTGCAGACCATGGTGAAGCAGGATGCCCCCCCCTGCAGCCCATGGAGGTCCATGGTGGAACAGATATCTCCACCTGCAGCCTATGCAGGAGCCTATGCCAGGAGGACACCCAAAGGAGATTGTGGCCCTGTGGTAAGCCTACACTGGAGCAGGCTCCTGACAGGTCCATGGAGAGGAATTCACACTGGAGTAGGTTTCTGACAGGCAGGACCTGTGGTCCCATGGAAAGGAATCCATGCTGGAGTAGATTTCTGACAGGACCTGTGGTCCTATGTAGAGGAATCCACACTGGAGCAGGAAGGCTGGCAGGACTTGTTACCCCATAGCAGACCCATGCTGGAGCAACCTATTCCTGCACTCCATGGAAGGGACCCAGACAGGAACATTTCATGGTAACTAGTGAGTGATCTCTCCCTGTCCTTATGCTGAGCCACGAGCCTTTCTTTACATTCTCTCTCCCCTGTCCAGCTGAGGAGGGGAGTGATAGAGTGGCTTTTGTGGGAACCTGGCATCCAGCCAGTCAACCCATCACAAAGCCATGTAACATGTTTATCATAGAACTGGACAAGGAGCTGGAAAACACACTTGTTTGGGTTTGGGGTGATACAAACTGGGCAGGGTGGAGTGATTGATATGCTGGAGGGCTGAGCTGCTATTCACAGGAATCTCAGCAAACAAGAGGATGCAAGAACCATGGAGTTCAAGAGAGGCCAGTGCAAACTTGGGTGTAAGCAAGGAAATCAAGCATACACTGGGCTACGTTAGACACGGTGTGGCCAGCAGCTCAAGGGAAGTGATTAACAACAACTCTCCACGCCCTCAGCACTGATGAGGCCACTGGTAATTATTCTTCTCATGGAATAAGATAGACTTTAGGAGTTTTACTTTTTTTTTACCATTAACTCAAACACCCATTCTCCTATCTTATATGCATCATACTTTTTTCACTGAGAAATCAGTGATTTAATAGCTAACTCATATAACAAATGTTGTACAAATACAACCAAGAGGAAAAGGCAACCAGAAAAACTTGCATCCAATATTGATTTTAAATTCACTAAAAGGTCTTTGTAAATTTAAATCTCCATAACACACTTTATTAGTGGAGAAACAAAGATATATCAGAGCTTCAGAACTGGAGTTATCAACACTTTAGTACTACAAAATTATCAAAGTGAATTTGGAATCACTGAGAAAAATTCTTTCCCTGGGTAAAACTACTGAAGGTCATCCAGTCATATTAAAAAAAATCCCTTTTTCTGCAATAGATAAATCCTGTGTTTTATTACAAATGAGTACTATTTCTTTTCAGAAATCTAAGGAAAAAACTGTGGTCTATGTTAGATGTAATAAGACACACATGTTTACTGAGAATAGGAAATTACTTTTCTGAAGCCTTGGTGACTTGGATGGGCAGGGAATATGGGCTGCTGTCTCTCTCTCACAATTGGCCCTGTGTTTATCCATGAACCCATATGATATTTGGTACTTTATTGCAAGAGTAAGTCAGGTTTCATAATATAGCCAATAGATCAGGTGGTAATGGGTCTAACTCAGATGCTTGGAATCATGCAGTGTAACACAGAAAAGGAATGAAGTCCTTATTGAAATGATTGAAATAAGTCTTCTTACTGAGGTATAAAAGATTGCTTGTTGACAAACAGCAGTTAATTCTGGTTTCAGTTCTGGGAGTTGCCAAGTGCTGGGTGATACATGGGTGCTTAGTGTCTTCTTGTACTGAGGGCTGGACTGCCCATGTCTGAGCAGCTGACATTTCAATGGTATTAACAAGGGAGGTTATTGGTGAAACCTCTTCTTGCCTAAAAGTAAACAACCTAAAGGCTGTTCCAATTGCCAAACAGCACAGGATTATTGTATTATCTTCCTTCTACTTTTGTGTGACTTTCTGGCTGTGCTGTGATTCAGCACTAAGTTAGTGCTGATCTTTGGTCATAAATGGCTAAATTTATGTTTCAAACATAGATGGAGCCAAACCTATCCCATACTGAGATAGTACTGACAAAGCCATTAACCTTTCTGTCAATATTCCCAACAGAAAAAACCAGAAGCATCAGGAATCACCGTCCCACTACCTTTTGAATACCAGATAGATATATCTGATAGGTGAAAATGCTTGATAAGAATAGGTATTACTCAGTTAACATGCATAGGGGTAAAAATCCAGCTAAGTGAACAATTGGCTGTTGACATTGTCAATGTATTAAAAAAGAAAGCTTATGATCAGATCTATGTGCATAAGAAATTTCCACATGTACATACTGTGAAATTTTTAAAAGGAATATTTCCCTTCCTCCTCATTAAGACCAAGATGTCTTAGTGAGTCTACGACAAAGTAGCAAAACCAAGAAGTTTTGTTCAAGGTAAATAATAAGCAACAGACCTAGAACTAGGATTTCCTAATGTCCAGTCACTTGGTTTAGCAATAGAAGATTTTTTTCATAGTCTGAAATATGACTTAGGAATTTTAAGTTAGGACTAAAATAGGAAATGAGGGTTGGAACTAGATTATCTTCAAGGTCCCTTTCCAGTGCAAATCATTCTGTGATTCTATGAAATCAGCAAAGTAAAAAAGAGTTCACAACTGTGAGAGGAAACTAGGACAGTTGTCAGCACACCTCAGTTATTTAGACAAGAAAGAGTTTAAAATCAGTCTAGAATATTTCCAAATATATTCACTGTTACAGAAGACAAATATTAGTAGGTAAGGAGAGCATGAAAGGAGAATTACATTCTGATAAGAGTGATTTTTTTGCTTCTTCAAACTTATAAATTAAAATTGTATCTGGGAAATATTAAGTGCTATCTTGTAGTATTTCCAGGAAGTTCTCAGATGAATGAATCAGCTTCTTGTGTAATTAATCAAATTAACTCTTCACTGGGAGTAGGCAACAATGAACTATTTAGCTAGATATAAATAGCAGCTTTATGAGTTTCATTTGACTCTTACTCACTGTGGCATGTTAAAAGGTGTACATTCAAGATTCCCACAATATGGTTTTGTTTACACACTCAAAAGACAATATCTGGAAAATTAAAGTACGATTTGCTTTCTATTGAAACTGTTAGGGAAGTGAAGGGAAAACAGCAATAGTGATTGCTGAGAAGTTGCTAATGAAATGATACTGGAACAGGTACATTTTCACATATCTGTGTGTTTTGCCAATGATTTAATGGAGTCTGGGTTTCACAGAAGAGGAGCCAGGACTGAATAAAGGGAATCTTCTGTCCACCCACCAAGGCTATTTGTTATACATCCATGAATGTATAACTTACATAAATATATACATTATATACTTACAAACTATCATTACTTTGTGGTATGCATAGGTGACATAAAATACCAGTTCTATGAAAGCACCAATAAATTAATTCCATGTGATCAAAGCAATGAATATCAGTAATGCCTGTTCTAGCAAAATACAGAGGGAAATAGAATTTCATGTTTTATTTCAGGTAACTTTTCCGCAATCAAATGCTGGCATGATTTGCCTTTACCAATAGGTTCTAACTTTGTAGTTACTCTTGCTTTGGGAAGGGGTGTTGGCCTAGATGTCAGAGAAGAACTCCAGAGTTCCCTTCTGACATAAATTATACACTGATTCTGCTTTCAAATCTTCATCTGCACTACCATTACACAAAAACATAACTGCCCACAAATATGTAAACCATCTGCTCCATTTCTCTTATTTTTTATTGGAATTAATGCATCTTTAATTATAATCTTGTTCTTTACAAGCATCTTCACATTCCATGTGTACTCAATAATAGGTATTTTGATTCAGCTGCCATTAGGCAATGACTCACTGTGTGTTGTCTGAGGGAATACTGCTCGAGGATCTTTGGAATTGGAAATATGTTTGAGGAGCTCTTCCCCTTCCAATTTAGATGAGTCAATTTTGCCAAGTGATGGTGCAACTTAAAGCATTAGATAGCAATGTGGAAGACAATATATCAAAGAGGTCATTCCCTTTTTGTTGAATTTATTTTGACATTACATTCTGGCAATTATTTTTAATAATTTGGATTCTTTCTTTATAGTAATCATAATAACAGAAAAGCTGGCATTCACTTCAGGTTCAGTTTATTTATTCAGCAGTCACATTATATCTTGTGTTTATCTACAACCGACTTTGTCTCAGTAGCAGAACCCCATTCACCTACAGAACTATTGCCTTTAAGATCTCACATGAACAATGTATCTTGCTGTATCTGTGTCTGGTAACTGCACCAGCAGGATGTTTAAATAGGAAGGTAATATAAATAGTAAGCTATCTCACTTTATAACTTGACTGAGTTTTATTTTCTACCTGACTTCTTGTATCTAGATCCAGCAAAAGACTTGGGTGCTCAATGGGGTTCAGTTTTCAGCTGATGAAGCGGAATCCTGAGTGTCTGTGGATGTCAGACGCCTATGTTCCTTATATTACACACAAGAGAAAAATGCAAAAGTAAATGTTTAATCTGCTTGGTAGGGGTCATAAGTAATCAACAGAATGCTGATTGCACAGTCTACCTGGCCAATGTTGTGCTTCAAGAACTGTAGTGGGGGTTAAGTAAGACCACAGGAGGTGAGCACAGGCAGCATCAAGGAGTCACATCCTAACAGTATCACTCATAAAAGCTTGTAGACTCTTGCCTGCCTGTGAGAAATGACCTTATAATGGCATTATCTTTAGTGCTGCTGCTACACTGATCAGTCAAACCCTTCAGCCTACAGATCCTACCAAAACCACTCTTTTCTATAGGAGACTTCTGAGGAGTTCATAGGAAGAAAGGACAAAGACTAACCCTGTGGTTCTCCTTGATTTCCTGTAGGGATATCCATATGTGCAAGCTTTCTGAAAGCTTGCAAATCTTGTAATGAGGAGAAACCTTTGTAAAAATCTTGCCTTTTTTTTTCTTTTTTTTTTTTTTTGGTCTGTTTTGTCAGGGTTTTCTATTGGTTTGTTTGTTTGTTTTTCCAGCTGGCATCCCAGAGCAGCTCCACTGGCCAGTGCATCCTCCTGAGACTGGTCTTAGCAGACCTATAACAGCATTAAGGGGGTTCCTTGCAGAAACACACAGAGAAGCCTTCAGTAAATGTGCAGTGCTTGCGGGTTGGATGTCTCTGTAATTGTGGGAACGTGCATGTCTCTTGCCATTCCAGGTCTGCAAGACAATAATTTCCACACTATCCACACTAATTACAACTGTTGTGAGTGCACAGGCAATACTTCTGGAGGAACCTCTCCCCTTCCACCATCATGCCCAACACGTGCAAGGTGACTGTACTTGCCCACATTCAGGAGTGTAAGGGAACGGGTCCCTTCAGAGCATAAAGCAATATCACATGTGCTCTGCGCCTTCTTTCTCTGTCCTTGGGGTAGGCCATACCAAATACTAAGTTTTCTCCAGGTTTACAGCAGTTTACCTCCTTTTTAAATCAATGTGTCACAGAAAACTTCAGAGAGAAGGCAAGGAAGGCTTCCTTGTGTACGTCCCAAATTACAAAAGTGCCACAGCTTAACTTTTTGCTTATAGACTATTAGCAAAAGAGATAATTTTTTTATTAAGCCTCATGTTTGGAATATTATGTTTTAACAAAAAGAGGTCATCATTATGATCTTATTTAAACTGGGAAAAAATTAAAATGAGCCTTTCAGACTTTTCTAATCCTTCAGGTGATTGAAAAAATACTAGAGTTGTGCAAATTATACTGTTGGCTCAGCAACACACAAACTTACTAAAATGCCAGTCTTTGGGTAAACCCCACCGAAAGTCTGTAATAATTGCAGTTTAGTTCCCAGACTCCCAAAGACTCCTTCAGCAGCCGTGGCCACTGCATGACATCTGGTGGCCACAAGGCAGCACGGCCAGAACGCGGCTCTACTGAAACCCGTGCATCCGCTAAAACCACACCGTATCGGCTCTCATCCCAGTGTGCCGAAACACCCGCTCTGAGATGTTCCGCTGCCGTTGTACATCTTGCCACGGAACAACCCAGCTTTGACAACTGCTAGTGTGTAGCCCAATAGGATACACATCTTCCTTGGGAGTTCTGATGTTCCCTGCCACGAGTGTTGATCTTCCCCTGCACTCCTACAGCTGTAGACATCAAGATGGGGATTTGCAGAGCAACAGAATTGTGGGAGACGTTCTTTGAAGTGCAAAGGTGGAATCCACTGTGAACTTGCACCTACTGAGCTGATAAAAACCAACCCAGAATGATGCTTTGGTATGCAAGAGGTGTCACTGGTGGCAACAGGCACTCCTCATCCTCCTGTGAACATGGTATAAAATCACAGAATTATAGAATATGAAGCATTGGAAAAGATCTTAAATATTACCTAGTTCAAATCTGCCCTGCCACAGACCAGGACACCTCCCACTGGACCAGGTTGATCAAGGCCTTATGCAATCTGGCACTGAACACTGCCAGGCTGGGGCACCCACAACAGCCCTGAACAACCTATTCTAGTGCCTCACTACCCTCACAGTAAGGAATTCCTTCCTAATACCTTAACTAAATTTCCCATCTTTCAGTTTGTGCCCGTTCCTCCTTGTCCTATCACTACAATTTCTGACGCAGAGTGTCTTTCTGGCTTCCCAGTAGGCCCCTTCAGATACTGGAAGGTGGCCATGAGATCTCCAAACACCCTTCTCTTCTCCGGGCTGAACAGCCCCACCTTTCTCAGCTTGTCCTTGTGGCGCGGGGCGGGGCGGGCTCCAGTCCTCGTATCAACGTCGTGGCCTCCTCTGGACTTGCTCCACCTATCATGAGGGTAAGATCTACTAGAGAAAAAGTCACAGACTATTGTGAGTTAGAAGGGACCCATCGAGTCCAACTCCCGGCCCTCCACTGACACTCTCTAAAGTCACACGATGTGCCTGAAAGCATTGTCCAAACGCTGCTTGAACTCTGTGAGGCTTGATGCTATGATTACTTCCTTGGGGAAGTAGGAAAAAGAACAAAGTAGTAAGAGCAAACAGAGAGATTAAGTGCTCAAAATCCTCAGACGCGCGGTCCATCGGCTGAGCGAGCCCGCCGCGGGCGGACCGGAGGAGCGGGCCAATGGCCAGGTCCAGTACAGCTGCAGCCCTGCGACTCTCCACCTCCAGCGCTGCCGCGGCCGCACCAACAGCGCTCTCGGACCGAGTCCGGGACCGACTGCCGGGACCGACTGCCGGATCCACCCTTCCCACCGGGCCGGCCGGGACCCGCCCCCCACTTCCGGCTTCCGGCGCCGGCGGGGGCGGGCGCNGGGAGGGAGGTGGACAGACAGACAGATAGATAGACAGATAGCTAGACCCCCGCGGGGCCTGGCCGGGCCCTGGACGCCCCCGGCTCTCAGTGCGGCCCTGGGCGATGCTGGGGCCCGTCCTGCGGCCTCGGTGACCCCCCGGGCCGGTCCCCGCCTCCGCCGGAGAGCCCGGCTCGTTTCGGTGTTCCCGCTCGGCCGCCTGCGGACACGGGCTCTGCCCCTGACACCGGGGCCTTTCGGGGTGCCGGGAGCTGCGGGGCGGAACGGGAAAGGACCTTTCGGTTCTGTGGCTGAGGCGTGATGCAGCCTTAGGAAACATTTACGTTTCGCTCCTTATCCTCCATGTGTTTTCAGTTGGAAACTTAATTCATCCCGTTCTTTTTAGCAAGTAATGCATTTAGTGCTCCGGTGACAGCGTTGGTCAGCCTGCAGGAACGTAGTTATGGGAGAACCTTTAACTTAAAGATGTATTTTATGTGTAATTGTGCTGACTTGTTTTTTGTGGGGGGCGGGAATGGGTTACATTTGTAGCTGAAGAAACAAATTGATCTACATGTACTTCACTGCCCATTGGAAGAATGACAGATGACAAAGATGTACTTCGAGATGTATGGTTTGGGCGAATACCGACCTGTTTCACTCTGTATCAGGATGAGATAACTGAAAGGGAAGCTGAACCCTACTATGTGAGTATGACAAAGGTAGTCACAAATAGTCCAAGGCCATGGTTATGTTTGTTTGCTTCATTCTCATCACATGTACTACTGCATGTTGTGAAAAAAGCCCACTTCTTTTCTTCTTATTCCTGGTAGGTTCTGAAAGTAAGCATATAACCATGCTGTGTGACTTCATCTTTCTTCACAGCAAATGGAAAACTTGAGGCTTGTTTCACTGGTGAGAGAAACTTGTCACAGATAATTAAGAGCTTTGAAAAAAATCTTAGAAAGTCAGCGAGTGACTAGATAAAGGAGGAGGCTGGATGTGAGTTTGTATGTTCTTGGGTAATGAACAGCTGAAGGAAGAGAACTTCTATTAATGCAGAAATAATTTAGTCAGACTTATGAAATCCTAAACATTAAGGTTGGTTACCTCTGTAACATAAACTCCTAATGAATGCTGACTCTGTGAATGACTTCTGCTCATTTTCTTTTCTTTAAAGTCCAGCAGCCATGAGAGAACTAACTCAGAAATAAGAAAAGCAACTATAATGGCTAAACAGAGCACTGCCTGAGCAGGATTGCTAGGTGATGATGGAAAAGGGATGATGCATGTATTTGAGTTGTAAGATGCCTTCTATAAGGATGTATTTATTTATAGTGTTCTCATGAATTTTCATTCTTTCAGCACTTAATAGACATGTAATTGAGAAAGAATGTTAGCTGGTTCAGTGAAATGAAAAATTGAAATGCAACAAGTGTATGGTAGGGAAATCTTGAACTTTTAATTCTTATGGGATTCTGAAATTATTGTCTTATCCCATTCCACACTGAATAGAACTTTTTTTTTTTTTTGTGTTCAATAGCATCTTTGTGTCATCAGTTTCTCATTTGCATGTGTTGTTTTGAAACCTAATAAACCATTAGTGCTTTTTGTTCAGCAATAATAGTGCTCATCTCTGTATGTTTTAGTTTCATCACTGGTAAAAGATATGCACTTCATATTTGTTGACCTATTGCCAAATACATCTAAGCTACCTAAAAGTCTCAGACTTTAAATTATACATATGAGTTAAAATATGTTTGCATACTTTGTGTAAATGCTACTTGAAAGGTATGAGTTTAAGTTTAGAGATGTACAGCCTTGATCTCTTTAACATTGGCATGGAAACCATGAAACCATGTTATCCTCGTGGTGTGGTCAGCTTTCTAAGTCAAGGAAATGGTTTTAAGGTCATAGGATTTCTTCTATTTACTCCATGTAAAGTGTGCACAAAAATTCTTAATGCTTAATTATTTCTTTCTGCAGAATGTGGTTACGGATGACAGTTCTAAAATTTTAGCTTCTCCATTTTTCAGTTTATGTTGGAGCCGGTAATAGAGCTTCGTGTCTTTGGAGGGACCAAGCATTTATAATAGTATAAGGCAGAATAGCAATCAAGGTTTTAAGTCATGGTATAGCTCTGATAGTTTCAGAGTGTGTTTCCGTTAATGTTTTTGTTCCGATCTGGAGTGCGTATGAAATAAGTCTTCATCCTTTCCACTTGCTGTGCCTAAGTTGGCAACGCAGAGCAGTCAGCCCATGGGCTGAATCATTTTCACATGAAGCTGAAGCAGCAGATGGGCTTCAGCTGCTAATTTGCTGTATGGGAGCAAACTTGACCTAAGTCAAAGTAAAAGAACATCAAAACACCTAAAATTATGGGTAAAGTAGAAAAGTATATGTAGTTAACATTCCCAGCCCTTGACATCAGCTTACATGTCTCCTCTTACTTGTTAGTATAGATAGAACCTCTGGATTCCAGACTGCCTTTCATAAATGGAAAGACTGCATGGGAAGGAAATACTGACATCATTAGGTTGAGAGGATAAAGGATTCTGCTCTGAGGAGCTTGCTTTATGAAGATAAAGGATGACATAGACTTGGAGGGTGAGGGATTAGAAAAACAACCCAGAGTCTGTGGGATGGGTTTTGGTTTTTGTGAGTGTTGTGACAGGAGAACCCGGTCTGTCAGATGGGTTAGTGCAGCACAGGAGTTGAAGCATGTGTGTATCACCTTCTGGCACTGCACAGGGGTAGGACAAGTAATTTAAAATTAACTTGTCTATCTTTTGGAAAGAGGGGTGACATAAAGACTGGGTAGCTGTGGTAAAACACTGTCCTTTGTCTTAATATAGTCATGTAGGGTAGGTTTCTATAGTTATGCTAGAAATGGATACATCAATTTTCTTTGGAGTATTTAATTTAAAAAAGTGCAGATGCTTGTGTTTTGGCAGTGTATTTAGGAACAGTTTGCTTGAACTACTTGTGTTGCTGGTTTATCTGATTTTTCTCTCATCTTAAAATTGTTATGCATTTGATTTTAAAATGATATGCTGTTTGCCTCTGGGTGCAAGCAACAGTTAGAAAGAAAAGGATGAAAGAAGTATACAGGAAGCAGAGACTCATTGGCTGAGACTTGTCAGATGTATAAAGAACAAAATTACAGCAGGATACAGTCTTAGAATGATGCTCTGCCTAAGGGACTGGTCTTTAACAGGACCACTCTTTAGCTTGCTCAGTGTCGAAAGTATTATTTTGCTAAGATACCTGTAGGAGAGAGCAATGTGAAGCCATTCCATGTTAGGATATTTTGTTTCATCTCCCTCAACGCTTTAGTGATCAGACCAGTCCAGTTCTTGTTAAATCTGTAATTTTTTTTAGTTCAGTGCTTTGCACGTAAAAATACTGCATGCTCTGCAACAAAATGTGTGGATATACCTGGAGAGGTACTCTTTACACAAAGTTATATTGCAAGCATATACTTAGGCATTAGGAGTTCTTTGTATTTCATTTAACCTCCAGGTTAATAAGAATACTTTCCTGGTTATTGTGATTAAGTACTGTAGCAATATGTAGTATTCAAAAGGAAGGTGTTGCGGTTTGTGTAGTTTTTGGGAATGGCAGGGGTGGCTGCAAGGATTTATTCTGCTTGGTGATGTATTTGGGGATTTACTTTTCTTAATTTAATGGAGAGAACTCATGATCTTACTTGTTATCTTTCAGTGGGTGGAGAAGGGATATTAAAAGGGGTAATAAAGTGAAAATGTGTTTAAACTGCTCTTAAAGATCTCAGATTTAGTATACTTGTAAATCTCTAAGACAAAGCTAGAAAAGTGGTAGAATTGGATCCTTTCATTTCTCCTATGGAAGGGGATAACTATATCAAGGTAAAAGAACTGGGGAGACCAAACAAAGAGTTCAGTAGGTTCTACAAATGCTCATCATCTCTGGAAAAAAAGGTAATTCCTGTTAACCTGATTAACTGTTGGGGTTTGTACAGTTTTTGTTGAAACCTTTTGGGAGTGCTGGCCATGTTCTGTTAAATTCAGTTGAATGGTGTTTGGTTATTGTCTGTGTTCTCTAATTGTATTGAAGTAGAAACCGGGTTGTTCTTTCACAATATAAACTGAAGTAGAATATTTTACAGAGGAATTTATACAGTTTAAAGGGTTATGTGAAACACTGTTGCAATAAATAATGCTTTAATATATTTATCAATTCCAACATGGCTGTGCTACATGCAACATGCTGAAAATTGGCTTTCGTAGGAGTCCTAGTAAGTCTCATCAGAGTACACCAGCATTAATTTAACTGGACATATCATGCAGAAATGACATGAAATTAGTACCAAAAATATGTGAGTTTGATAGGTATAGCCTGGACTGTATTGTCTCAAGAGCAATCAGTGAAGATATGTGGAATTAGGTAAATAAAGGATAAGCTTATGTTGTCATTCAAGTCATTGAAGTACCAAACAATTCTTACTGGAATGTGTACATAACTTCACTGAATTTTGTTTGCCTTTTAAAAATGAAAGCTGCATTTGGATTACATTGCTCCTATGAAACAAGGTAGAAACAGTGTGATGATGGTAATAAAAGCAGCAGTTGGAAAAAGAAAACCATATGGTACATGAAAAATGGAGTGTTAACTGACGTGATGACTGTGATAGTGGTGAGATTTGGCCTTCTTATGTAATTTAATAAAATTGTAAAATTTAGCTGTGTCACAGATGTAACCTAATGCAGCATCATCAAAAAGATGAATTTGTTTTTCCAGGAATTTGATGTATTCTCCATACTACATTCTCTTTATGAATTGGGTATTTACAAATTGTAGTACCATGGCTAAAATATTATCTGGTTTATATTAAAGCATGGTCTAATTATTGGAGAAATTCTGTAAAAATGTTGCACCAGAGATCGAGTTTTCTGTCAGGCACAATATATCTTTACAGGGTTTGGGATGTCTGTACCACAGACATTCATTTAGAGCCTGGCATTATTCATATACTATAAAGAAAATACTTTAGGAAACAAAACTGGTTATTTGGAATACTGGAAAACAAATGTTTCTCTAAACATACAAAATATAACCTATATATACCTTAGACCCATTACAGGATGGATAGTATTAATTTAGAATGTCTGCTTTAAAGTGAATTGATATTTTACAGGGAAGTTAATCTTTACTCAGTGAGATACTGAAAAGCATTGTTAATGCTTACAGATTGATTTATCTCTGGTACATGTGCTATACAGTTGTCAGTCAATTCACTGATTGATACAGAGTGCTTAACTACTCCTGAGCATAAGACTTAAAAAAAAAAAAAAGATGGTATGGGAGATGTTGCAAATAAAAATAGCACAACATTCTGATTTGGATAGTATACACTTGAGAAAAGAAGATAGTATACAACAAAGCTGTAAGAATGGATCTTGTTTCAACTACTAAAAGATTTACAGTTTTCTTTCTGAATTTAGTTAAATAGTGGAAGACTAGTAGTCTTGACTAATAGGTTGAACTGGCAAACGCAGTGCAAAGAAAATGGAAATTGCCAGCTATTGGAAGTACAAAACACTTGGAAACCAAACCCTTAAGCATCTAGTTTTCATTGTTTTGTTGTTTTTTTTTCCTGGTGTAGGAATTCCATTTTGAAACTGATACACAGTTGCTCGTTCTTTTCAATAAGAAGTTAGAATCTCTTCTTATGTGTTCATATTAAAAGGTTTAAAACTTCAGTATTTAAATACAGAAAAGCAGAATTGAAGTCTACTGTTCTACCTCCCACCCACTGAAAGAATCAAGAACTTAATTTTTTACTTTTTTTGGTGTTAATATCTGGGATACTGCTATTCTGCATCGTCTGAGTACATAATTTTATAGCTTTTCATTGACCATTAAAAAGTAAACTGTCTGAAAGACCTCTTACCTTAAAAAGGGGAGAAAGAGAGTGCTAACTGAATTTTGGTTGTGGAAATGCATACTTGTTACAAACTTGTACTAGTTTAGTGTATTTTATTTACACCTAAAACTTTTATATTTTTTTCAGTTGCTTTTGCCAAGGATAAGCTACTTGACACTGGTAACAGACAAAGTGAAGAAACACTTTCAGAAAGTTATGAGACAAGAGGAAGTTAGTGAAATATGGTTTGAATACGAAGGTACACCACTGAAATGGTGAGTTTATTGAACTTTGTACTTTATGCAGTTTATCATGTAGAGAGTTCCCAGGTTCAGCACAGTGTCAGTAGTTTTCGTAAAGTGATCACTCCACTGGGTTTCAAAGATGGCAAAAGAGGAGGAGGGTAAGACCTGCATGTTTTGGGGGAAAAACAAAAGAAGGTTTAATGTTGAACTTATTTTTTTATTATTCTGCTTGATTTTTTACTGTATGCGTAAGACAGAGGTGTTGTGCTGCACTTGTTGTTGGACACGAAAAGACTGAGACAATTTCTGCGATTTTAGAAGGTTGAATGAGTTTTTTATTTAAAACTAATCTCTTTTTATAGGGTTTTAACACAGCTGGACGTGATTGGTTTTTTGTTTAACACTTTATCACTAGGATTGGCTAATTAGAAATAACACTTCTATGTAAATAAACTACAGGTGTAGAAATTATTTACATTTTTTATCTCAGTTTTTCTCAGGGTATGTTTTGAGAAAAACTTATCTGTCTTACAGGGCTCGCTGCTGCTCTCAGCAGCTTGCAGGCTAAAATCAGACTCACACTTACTGGTTTTGTTCTCGTTGTTACCATAATTCAGAATGCTTGTGGTTTTGGCTTTACTGTTGCTTGCAGTAGAATTGCCAAATAAATCTTCCTATAACATAGTCCACCTTCCTAAAATATGTCTAGTAACACAGATGGGAAATAGTATTTCTGGAGTCTGAATGCAAATAGCTTATATGCATGATGGTAATAAAACATGAGTAGCCTTCACTGTTCACTGGTGTGATAAGTGCTTGCACTGTAAAAATTTAATACTGATCTGCAAGTGTTTGTTGAATTCAATTAGTTCAAGTTTACTGAACTAATTGCTGTTGATTCTGTTTTTATTTTGTCTTATAGTCTATTGAAGTTAGTGTCTTTTGGATATTTAATTTGTTGGGGTTTTTTGTGAGAGGTTAGGGACTTGGACTGATACTGTTTTATTTAATTAATTTTCATAAATACTTTTCATCAGATTTTCTGCTTCTGCTGTTAAAGAGTTTTAAAGAAAATATTTTGAGAGCTGCAATGTTTGCTCGTTCTGTATAGATAGTATCAGCCCTCCAGAAGGTATTTAGTATTTTGAGTGATGAAGAGATTTTTATCTCTTTTTATTTCTTGTATCCTCATAGGAAAGAAAACTAGTGATTTTTTTCATCTTACTGAACCTGGATTGTCTTGTGATTAGCAAGCATCACATCAAGGAGTCCCTGTAGATTTGGTGATGCACTAGATCTCTTCTAGTCTTTTGTTTCTTTGAGACAAACCTAGCGTAAACCTTGAAAATATGTAAATAAAACCCCATAAAAACGATCTCTTTAAACTTTTATTATAACTGACTGGCAAAACCAGCTTTAGATATCTAAATAAATTATGTGGAATTTAACAAGAAATGGTGTCTTATGTGCCATAGTAATGTTGAGTCATGGATACTACCTAAATAAACAACAAGGTACCACATTTATTCCAGTGTGTTTAGTCCCAGGTAAATATTGGGAGAAAACTAGTTTTCACTGAAGTTGTAACAAGAAAGGAAAGAAAGGCTTTGTACTTCAACCAAAAATAGATCCATATTTTCTGTAAGCTTTCAAATACTATGATTTAAACTAGAATAAAAAAAACCCAACTGTACAATAGAGGTCTAGAATAAAAATGTAGCTTGTAATTGTAAAATAAAGTGAAGAGTTATTAAATTCATGGAGTGTAGAAATTAAAATAAATAGTGTAATGATGATCTGCTAATTAAGGCTCTCATCTTTCAGAAAAAAACTAAGCCTATTCTGCCAGGAATAGCTCCTCTGATTTTGGTGGAACTGCTTTTCTACGGAAAGTGCTATTTGTAAACCAGTATTTTAGGTGAATGGTAATCCCATAAAGAGCCAAAGCTGCTTCTGGGGAAGACCCAAACACCAGAACTGAGAATGAGATTGAGCTAGTAGTTGGTGGAGAAAGAATAGTGAGCATTAATGTTTAATCTTTTTAGTGATGACTTGTGCATTCAGAATCAAATAGAACTTGTTAATAATATTGTTCATTCTAATTATTTACTTTGCCCTGTGAGGACTTACTGCTTACAGTCTGTGCAGTTTCATACCTGGTTGGGATGAAGTCTATATCTGTTCAGATGCAGCTCTTCCATTTTCCAGTGAGATTTTGGAGGAAGTCTGAAACAGTTTCAACTTCAGGCTCTGCACTGCATGGGTCAAGTTCTTAAAGGAGAATTAACCTCTCCAGGCCTGGAGTTACGTGGGCCTGGGCTCTTTGTCCTGCTTGAGAGTGTTGGGACGGGGGAAGATGGATTCTTTGCCTACCGGACGTGTGTGCTGGGGGAGGGTCTGTGTCACCAAGATAAGGAGTTTCAAGAAGAGATTATCAGACTGTGCAGCATTAGAGACTACAGAAGGAAATGGATCAACCCTCATGCCATTCTGCAGCTACAGGAGACTAAACCTACCACCACACTGAAGGAAATGCAGGTGAAGACTGTGATTACTGGATTAGAAAACAGTCTCCTAAGATTTGGAAGAGCTGGAAGTTTATGACTTCTTTCAACAGGAGGAATCTTCCTTCTTCACCTGCATTTCTCTTAGTACAGCATAGGTTCAGTGCTCTGGCTGCAGGTGAAGGACTGAAAGTGTTGTCCAGTGATGCATCTGATATGGCTGAGCCTGAACTGTGTAGGGACACCAGGAGGAAATGAAAAAATCAATGAAAAAGTCAGAAGTCTGTATTCTGCTTACTGTCCTTTCTCCAGGACTTTTAACTCTGCCATTTCATGGTCACTGCAGCTAAAGCTGCCATTGATTATCACAACTCTTGTCTTAACAGATAAGTAACAGATTCAGCTTTGGGTTATCTCTGGTTCATCCAGTGTCTGTATCAAGAAATCTTGACTGCTTGTGTCCCACTGGGTTGCTTTTCCAGCAGATGTGACAGATTACAGGAACCAGGATCTGTGATGTACACACTTACTGAGTTGTTTAAAGAAGTCTCTATTTTCTCACCTGCATTGCATGATCTGTTGCTTTTATTAGTCCCTCCTCTGTTCCTGAACCACAAGAACTCAACCAACCTGTTGTCTGTCCTGTTAAGTTTCATACGTCTAAGCTGCTCCCTGACATGGAAGACAACCCTCTGTCCTCATCTGCCCTGCATGCCTTTACTAAGCAGCTTATGTCTGTCCTTCCACAGCAGTATGGTCAAAGTGCAAGCTGTCTCACTGTACCTCAGGTAGCCCAACACTCTCCCAGAAATGTCTTAGCATGTGCAACTCTAGTTTTTCCTGCTTGTTTCCCAAGCTGTGTGCACTTCTGTAGATACTTGTGGTAGGCTCTCTTCTACCTTCTTTTATCACTTTGACATCTCCCTTGTAGCTGTCACCTTTCACCACTTGCTATCCGACCTCTGCATCCACCCATGTCCGTTAATTTCTATTTATCTGTGGGTTGTTATTTACACTTCTGTTGTATATGGTCTAAAGCTCTCACCAGGTTGGGCAACCTTAAAGCAGTGATACTTTTGTCTGACTTAGGTGGATTCTATCTCTCCCTAGCCATCTGTTATCCCCAAAGAGTGTCCTACGTTTGTAAAAGCCAAGTAAGTCGTCGTTGCACAGCTGCATACCCAGCTCCTGACTTGCAGACACCTCTCTGAACATGTCTCCTTTAATGGCAAAATTGTGGAGATGCCTCCTTGCCCCTAGAACTTGTAGAGTCACTTTTGATAATCTCAGGGGTTCTGATGGAACATTTAAAATTTGGGCCTATGTGGGTAAACATGGGCCCAAAGACTAATAATACTAAAGAGACAAAGACTAAAGACTAATAAGCCAAGCAGAGGACAACTTTGCCCATCTGCAACTTTTTAACAAGCAGCAAACCTCTGCAGGTTAACAAGGAAAGATGGCAGATGGGGCTCTCCTGCAGGATGGAGTCTCCTAGTGCTATAACTGCTTCCTCTGGCTGTGGATGTGCTGTTCAGACAGCTCTGATGCTTCCTCAGAACTTCCAGCCTCTTNAGTCAGACAAGGTTTCCTTACCTGCTCGACCCTTGGTTTCCCATAGCAGAGCCTCAGGCACCTGGATCCTTAAAAGACCTTAATCATGGTGTAACAACAAAATGACAGCTTGAACTGGTGCCCCTGAGCAGGGACCCCAAACCAAGGAACCCCTGGGCTTTTGTACCCTCACAGACTGTGTGTGATAGTGTGGGATTTTTCCTCTGTGTCATTGGCTCCTGCTGTGTCCCTGAGTGTCCAGTCACCTGGCAGGGTCACAGGTCTCTGTGTCTATTCCTATGCAAAGGGTCAGCACCAGTTTTGGCCTCTTGTTTGGGGCTCCCATCACCCAGAGCTCAACCTGCAGCTCCCTCCACACTGGAGTTCACATAACTGGTCCTTCCCATCCTGTTAGTCCCCACTGACCTCTCCAGTGACTGCTGACACTTTCTCTCCAGATTCTGATCTCTGTGAGATCTTGGTGAAGATGCAATTAATCTCTATATCTTCCCTGAAGCTGTGCAGCCCCCTGACTTCCTGCAGCCTCTTAGCTTGCTGACATAGCTCCTCAGTAATGTACATCTCCTCTAGGCAAGGACGTTTCCTCTGCTTGCTCCAACCCTCAGGAGAGGTGCCAAGCTCTCCTGGCAGCTTGAAGCCTGGAGAGCTGCAGCCTTTCTCAGGAGCCCTGTCTGAGAGGTGCCACTGTGTGCTGGAGTAGCAGATGCTGGGGGATGGCACCTGCAGCTTGTTTCCATCCTATCTGAGCACTTGCACATGGCTTTCAGTGGAGTTTTTGTCCCTTTTGTGTGGATTGTATTCTAGCCCTGGTAATTGTATAGGTGGCTCTCTAGTACCAACTGGATAGATGCTTGACCCTTCCTGGTCATAAATTAGCAGAAGACAAAAGGTCAAAGCACTGTTTAATCAGGCATCTATTAAGTCTGCAAAGCACGGGGATTTTACTGAAGAAATTTGATTACGTGAATTTCACTTTGTAATCTTAACTGATTAGAAAGTACAGATGTAGGCCAAGACCTGGTGCAGGAGTTTTTTGTATGGGTTTTTTGTTGTGGTTTTCTTTTTCTTAGTTATCTGTTTTGTTGTATAAATTGAAAGTAACTGGAAGTCATTGTTCATGTTGAAAATTTATGTTCATCTAATTATCAAATGTGATTTTTGTAACTTAACTCACCTGGAAAACCACTCTTTCATGGAACTCTTGCTCAATCCCTGTTAAGTGTTTAGGACATGATTGGCAGTTAGTAGTAAAAAATATTTATGAAAAAATTTGAGCATTAGCAGTGAATCAGGATAAATCTGGATATACATCCTCCTTATTTTCAGGTAAGCTCAGGAATTGTAGTGGTATTTTGAGTTTTATTTTTCTGTTGTGATGGATTTGTCTTAGCTTTGGGGTGGCTCACCCGTAGAGGGTGCTAAAGCACTGTTGTGTGAGAGTTTCACCGGTCTGGAAAATGGCTTGGCACAGGTGCTGTTACAGCAACGCTCTCAGTTAGTACTCTTGGGACTTTCAGAACTTATGTACGTGCTTGGGTCTGTGACCTGTGGTCAGTCCCATTTAATTCAGTGAAACTACTGACTTTACAGTTCAGTATGTGTTTCTCTCTTTGTAGGACAGAAAGCTAGTAAGGCTCTTTAGGTTAGGATTTTTGAAAGATAAGAGAATGAGTCTTGGTATGCTGAATGTAAAAAAAAAAGAAAAAAATTATCAGAAATCTTGCCAATACCTGTATGTGAGAAAACTGAACAAAGAGCTTTTTTTACAGTGCCTGTGGAGGTTTTGTGTGTGTGATGTATGTTCCATATACTGCTGGGGGCTGCATATTCTAATGAATTTAAAGGAGACAAAGCTATGAAACAGAAGTGAATATTTGTCAGAGGCAAGCTTTTTTGTGTAACTCCTTTAATCTAGAATACCATTGAAATACAAAACTACAATTAATTTTTACTCCCCTTTCATTCTTAATTTGATAGTAAAGATACAGAGTTGATCTTGATCTATTGTCATTCAGCCATTTTTCAGATACATAATTTTTTCACTCTTCTACTTATTCTCTGCATTGATATATCAGACATGTGGGAGAAGGAAAGGATGTTAAGGGTCACTGTGGTATAAACCCAGTACACTCAAGCATCTGAAAGCATGTGTGCTTTTCTGTCAGACCACCTATTCCTGGTCTGATGCTTTTTAACTAGAAGTACTGTTTTGGAAGGTTCCACAAAGCAGCTGTAGGCCACTTAAGGCTGTTGCAAAAGTAGCAGTGGTTTGTGGGCACAGCTTGGAGACCACTGGTTCAGATACTGAACATGCACGTTCCAGACTTGATTCTGCCTCTCGATCATTTAAACTTGCCTGTATAACTATAAGTAAGCAATAAAGAATGCTAATTGTGGGAGTCAAACAGCTATTTTTTTGTGTGTTTGTGTGTAAATGCGGGTATGTTAACTGTGATATGTAGAATTAAATGCATGGCTTCTATATTAAATTAATATCTTGTCATTTTTAGGCATTACCCAATTGGTTTACTCTTTGATCTCCATGCATCAAATACAGCCCTTCCTTGGAGCATCACAGTGCATTTCAAGGTAAATTGATACAGACCCTTTTTTTAAGAACAAGTGAGATTGCATGACATTTGGAAGCTAGGAAAAGGTTTCATAACTCTTTTATGAAGCATGTGAATGGTATGATTTGAAAGGGAAAATATCCATTGTTCAGGAAGCATTTAAAGGTTTCTGTAAATCTGCAGCTATTTTCCATGAGATTCTGTTTTACTGGACTTTCCATAAAAAAATACTCTGTTATAATTGTGTTTCATGTTAGGAGGCTTATGATAGAAGAACTTTCTATAATGTTTTTAATTTAATTGGATTGAGTTGACTGAAGACTGAGAAGATGAAGAAGCGCTTGTCCTTTTAGGCTTATATGAGCATGGATATGAGATGCTGTAGAAAGCTTTGAAGTCAGGGAATACTGTTGTACTTAATGTTGGTCCCTTTTAGGGAACTGAGTGAAATGAGTTTGGTCTTGTGACAGCTTAGTCACAGGAGAGACATCATTTTGATTATGCACTGTAAACCCATTAGGTATGACTTAATAGCACTACTGATCTTTGCTCAGAATGGAACTTGAACAGGGTTAGCTTTGGTGCAGGATTCTTCTCTGGCATTTCATCATACTCTGAAATGCACTGAGACAATAATTCCAGGTATGTTTTGAAGTCAAAAGCACAACTGCAAATCGTAATACGTTACTTTGAAATGTCAATTGTAAAAGAAACAGTGCAATAGGAAAACTGATCTGAAGGACAACACTGAATGTGAGAGAGTTGAATGAAATGAAAAGCGTATTGGGGAGCACTTGTGTTGAACATTTTCATTGAAACAATTCTCAAAGGTGTGTTATAAAAGCTTTTTCCAGCAGTAATTGATTCTTTTTAGAAGTGTACACTGAAACCATACATTCTTATGATATGTATTTCTACATGTTGAAACTTTTAAAATGACTGACTTAATGAATCCGAAGTTGGGGATGTTTTTGAAACCATTGTAATTGCTACACTTGTCTGATAAATGTCAGAGACTTGGGATGAGGAAACTTCCAGAATGTTCTGAAGAAAATGTAGGGCGTCTAGTTTCATAAATCATGGTTTAATTGTTATGTTCTGAGAGCTGTGGGATATTAACAGTGGCAATGTGAGGATGTTGCCATCACAAAGTAGAGGCATCTTGAGAATTTAGTTGCAGCACCACAGTGCTTTTTAATCAGCAACATAAATTTGACTCTAATATCCTTGTGCTGCTGCTTGCCAGAACATCGGCTACTTTTAGTTTTTCTCAAAGGTGTACATTAAAGATCAGCAGAAATTATTAACTGCTAAGGTCATTTTATTTTAAAAGTTGATGTAATTTAGTAATGTAATACTGTGGAGTTAGCACCTGCATAATCTCTCTTCCTATTTTGATGTAATCTGAAAGTTTATTTAAATAAAACCCCTCTGAATCCTTAAGTCAAAACATAACTGAAAGATATCAGAGTATGTCAAAATATTGAAGAGGTTTTAATGTGTTACAGTTCCTTACAGCTGAATAGTTTAGGTGTGGGATTTTTACTAGAGTATTCTTTTCATTTCTGTGTAGTTATTCTTCAAAGAGTCATAATTTTTATTTGGCTTAATTAAACAGTGTTAGATTTTATGGGGTTTAACTTTTGTTGTCATGGCTGTCTCCTTTCTTCTACCAATGCGTGCAGTCAACAACAGATATCTCAAGCATCTGTAAAAAGTGTTTTTCAACTTCTTTTTAAATGTCAAACTCCCCCTATCAGGTTTCTTTGTTTGAAGTTAAAAACATGGAAAAGATTTATTTCTGTTCAGCAGAAGTTTTCAAGTTGATAGATGTTTGTGTTGTGTATACAGACCAAATCATAAACACACTTAGTTTTTGCATTGAACAAATGGTTTGTTAATTTGTACTTCTGGTATGCAGTAAAATTACATGCATTTTATCTTGTAAAGTTGAAAAACAGTTGCATTAAATAGTTTCAGAAGGATGAGGCTGAACAGCAAACTGGGGTCTGAGAATCATGAGAAGCTGTAGCCTGGGAAGTTGCTTTTGTTATCCAGGTGTGGCTTTATGGGAAGGAGGGAAATTCTATCCCTTCCTGTTAAAATCATCTTGCCTTACTCTGTGGCCTGTTAACCACTGTTCACGTTCTCAGCGGGGTAACCACCTCTCCAGATTTTGGGCAGTAGATAAGAAGTGGTGAACTGCTCTGGAAATAGTGGCACTGTTGGAGGACAGGAAATCATGTGCCAGGAAATGCTGAGGTTCTGCTGAAGCCATTGTCTGCTGGTGCCTGCCTCTTCACCCGTGACCTGATGTACAGGAGGAGAGACAGCATCTGTCCTTGTGTGACAGTCATCATCTTTGTGGTTTTTTAGGTGAAGATTGGGTCGGGTAGAATGGAAATACTTTTACATGTAGCATATGGATAAATTGTGGAACTGCTAGGAGATATTGTGGAAGGCAGGAGTATAAATGGAGTTTTTCTGAAATCAGTCTACTTAAAGAAAAGACCACTGATGGTAACTAAACACAAATACATAGATGCACCCCCTGCCACTGGATACATTCCTTATGGTTTTTAATGCCCTATTTTCTGTGAATGTAGTCTAGTGCAAGTAGACTGTCACAGGATAAGCAGATGTTTTTTGAACTAGAATTGAGAGATGAGTATGGATGGAATGGCGTTATGAAACCAGACTGTTGAAATTGCCTGTGATGTTTTTGGTACAGTTTTATGAGAGAGGTCATTTAGTACTGTTGTCTGTAAAGACAATACCTACTTCTTTGTGACCATTTCATACTGCAAGGGTCTACTTTTGTGTGAAAATAAGAAACAGAACTCCGTGAGCTTTTTGAGAACATCAGAGTCAACCCTTAGTAACTGTTCTTTCAAAGGTGCAGGACATGGAGGGAGTAAGACACCACCAATAAGAGAACTTGCATTAAAGCTACTTATGTCATCTGTTAATACTTTTTGCAAATCTCCTAGTTGTATAGCCAGGAATGGCTACCAGTTTCTTCACAATTGTAGCTTTTTTCAGGGAAGTGAATAAAGTTATTTATAATTGATCAGTATTTCTTCAGGTAGAAAGAAGGCAGGTAGATTTTTTTTAAAAAAATACAAGCACACGTGATCTACATTTAAGTATAAAACTTATTATTTTGTGCCCTGGTTGATAAATCAGCGGGGATGCCATGTTTTCTCTTGGTAGTCTCATGTAGGTGAAACTGTTTCATATGCATCTTGCAGATGTGCAGTGTTTTTTTCTAAGTTGTCACTTTCATGTTTAGGTTTTTCAGCTTCTACTCACAGTACTTCATAGAAATGTGTCAGTGTTTTTCCTACTAAAGAAAAGTGTACAGAGCACTGATATTCAGGAGTGTTTTCCAGCCTTTCACAGTGTTAGAACTCCTTAGAAGCTGGGAAAATTAGTCATGCCATACCTAGTTCCACTACTGTGTCTAGATTCTTTACACTAGCTTAACTAACTTTGACCAATTTTAAATAGATCCTTGCTGTTCTGTAGACTACACTGTGTATGATTTCTGGAACTCCTCAGGGAATGACATGAGCTGCAATTTGAAATTCATTGGAAGAAAGCAGGAAGATGTCTACCTGTAGAAAGAGATGAATGTCCAAAAAAACACTCCTCAGTTCAATATTTAGATATATGTGTGGTGAAACAGTTGTTGTAACAAAACTGTTGTTTTAATAAACTTAGCTAAAACTTCAGTTTTTAACTATGAAAGTCAGTTTCTAGGTTCTTTTATTACTTGGCATTGGGTACGTACCACTGTTTCTTCCTTTGTTTTGAGGGATGCCAGTGTCTCACTTTGAATTCTTGCATGTAAAGAACTGTTTTGATCTTAAAGTATGCTATTTCTGTCTATTTGTTTCTTCTGGAGTGGTTACGAGGCTTTACATTTTTATTTGAGCAAGTAAATTGAACTTCTGAAAGTATTTTACAGGCCTATGCAGATGTCAATTGGCAAGTAACAGTCCCAGTAATGTTTTCCCAGTAATCTTGGGCCCAATTATGCTGAGACACTCAACTTTGTAGGGTGGAAGAGGAGCAAGGTCTGCCCCAGAAGAACTTTCCTTATTGTTCTGTCTTCTTTAATGTCTTTATGCTTCTCATGTAAGAAACTAGATTTACCTCTCTACTTAGATTTCTAGTCAGCTTAACATACACCAGTCCTAAAAACAGCATTCCCTTTTGCAAGTTCAAAACCAAACCATGTAAACTTTAATGGAAAAGACATTAGCAATCTTTTCTTTATGCCCCTGTTTTTGGAAAATACTCATCCTTTTGATCCACAGTTTCCAGAGTTTGGATTCTCACTGTCATAAGGAGAAAACACTATATGAAATTCCATTATTTAATTTCCAACTCTTCTCAATAACCTAATGAGGAGGGAACTATCACTGTTATCCTCAGAATTTCTTTCAGGTAAGGTTATCCCCAGCCCCCTTTTTGATATTTTGGGTTTCTGTATTTTGAAGCAGTCTTCACTATTTTTCTTGGGGTTATGTGGGGGAGTGAAGGTAGGGTTTTTTCCAGCATTAGATTGCTCCTGCTTTGACACGTTAACTTTCTTGTAAAAGCCTTTGAAAAAGATCCCATTATATGTACTTGTATTTCCAAAATGGTTTTGACAGTCCCTCACAAAAGCTTCTTAATGTGCAAGTTTGTAAGAGGAAAGGGCCTCTGGTGGAATAGCATGAGAATGGAAGTATAAAAATGTGGCAAGCCCTTGTTAGGAAGTGGAGTACTGATGATGCTGCCACTCCAGTTTGGCTCTGAGGTTTGCTCCATTCAGCATGGTCATAAGCAACTGTGAAAGTAAAATTAATAAGGAGGGAATAAAGGTGGGTTTTAAAACTTCTGAAAACTAAAGGCACTGGATTTGTAGTAGTGAATGCTTGTATTATTATAAAATGGCAAATGATAGTAAGTGTTGATAAAAGAAAAACTGGAGAAAGGAAAACCACAGCCTCTACAATGCTAGACTTCTGATCAGTTAATTTCTAAAGAAATCTTTTTTGTATCTGAGATATACTACGATAACTCCTTAAAAAATCCATTAGGAGAGGTAGTTGTTTTTTACTGAAGGGTTAAGAGTTACTTGAGGAGTGGTAGTTGTGCATCTGCAATGCTGAATGCTGTGTGCCAGTGTCACCAAATAAAAGGGGTATAAAATCAAGTCACACAGGCTATCAGTAGTCACGTGGATTAGTTGAAGCTAACTAACAAAGATTTCCGGTATCTCTAAGGAAGAATGTTTGTAAGTGGCAGATATGCTATAGTTCATATATGTGGGTGATTCTACTTGGTTTTCAAGGAACTGCATAGAAATGATTGATAAAATATCATAGAGAGCCAATATAAATTAGGTGCTTGTTTCTTACTTCTCATCATTTTCTCTTGTTTATTGTCTGAGACTGAATATCTGCTTGAAAACATGTTAAAATTCTGGTTTTACAGAAAGTTGTTGAGCTTTTATTTTTCCTGAAACATTTTCACTGCAACCTGTTTCTTGTCAGCAGACTGAGAGAATGATTGTTACATTCTTCCATAAGTAGAAGAGTCCAGTGTGCTCCTTTTGCAGAAATATATGCCTATTTAAAATTATCATTTATTCTTCTTCATAAAAGGTATGTGATGCATTTATTTTTCTTGATCTGTCCTTTCTCTTTGTAGAATTTTCCAGAAAAGGATCTTCTACACTGCCATTCTAAGGATGTGATTGAAGCTCATTTTATGGCTTGTATAAAAGAAGCAGATGCTTTAAAGCACAAAAGTCAAGTCATCAATGAAATGCAAAAAAAGGATCATAAACAACTGTGGATGGGATTACAGAATGGTAAATACAACACATTAAATAGTGATTACATTCAGGTCAAACGGGCTAGTACATAATTTCTTCAAATTTCAGTTATTGCATGAGATATAAAATGTCATTGTTCTGCAGAATTTTTGTCTAGTGTCATGGAAAGCATTGATGGTTTTGGTGGTTTTTTGGTTTTTTTAAACGGAAGTCATCATTTTGTTGATAATTCAAATGTGCATTGAGTTATTCAAGGAATTAGGTTGGGTTGTGACTGTTTTAACAAACCAAAACTAGCAACAAATCAAAATAGACAGATAAATATTGTTTAGTGTACTTTTGTGCAAATGGTGGTCTTTATTTGGGAGACACCTGTGGTGCAAGTATTCAGTATTGGCCATCTTGGACTGTAGATAAGAGATTGTCTCCTCTAGCTAATGCTTATGGGTTGTCACTGGTAAACCATACAGGTAAACCGTAAAAAAACTTTCTACCATCCAGTAGATTTACTAATATTACTTTTCTCTCTGCCAGTTTAAGTTGGTTTATGGCTTTCACAAGGACTTCTCCATAAATAAGTACTGTCTTGAAAAAGTCAGCAAAATTACTTAGAACAAGATCTTCAGTGTTCTTACTTTGCACAGATGGTATGAATAAATATTACAGTGCAAAATAAAACTTTTGTTTGTATTGTCTTCTGTATTAATGTTCATAGAGCCCTGTAAGCTGAAAAGCTCTTGTGAGTATTTCAGAAACTGCTCTCTGGAATGGGTGATCGTGCACTTTCGTTGCAGTTTTCTCATCTCCTGAAGCTGCTATTTATATATCCCTAGTAAATTTATTTTATGAAAGCATTTTAGTGTAAGCATGAAGATGTTTATTCTGTGTTGAGGGACAAAATATTGAACACTTAGAAATAACATCTTCCCATATGTGTATAAGAAAAATGAAATGAAACAGAAGAACCTTAGAATGCAAGACTTGAACCATGCTTTTGGTTTAGACAAGTAGGTTCCAAGTCAGTTTTGGTTTAATGCATGTATTTAGTGAGTGTGTGGCTTTTTTTTTTTCATTGTTGTTTAGTGGCATTGCCTTTCACATTAAAGGTCCTCCAGTGATAATTTTGAAGATGAATGGTTATTAAAAACTCTGTTTCTATTTTTTATTTAACTGGAGGAGAGTTAGATATCGAGGCATTACCTTAGTTTGCCATTTGAGTAGTAAGGTCTTGAGGAAGGTCATGCATACCTGCAAAATTTATCAAGTAAGAAATTACACTTTATCTAGTTCGATTCCAAGTATTACTTGAGAGATTCTGTATTGCATAGATAATAGTCAGCAAACTGACTGCTACTCTGTTCTATTTTGTGAATAAGCAGTAAATAAGAGTTCTGGTCCAGTGAAAGCCAATATCAGTATAAAAAATAGACGTTTCCCTAAAGCTTATATCATTACAAGTAAATTTAAGCAGAAATTCTAATAATTCTCTGGGGAAAAAAGTGTTTTGCTGTAATAGTATTTGTCTTTCAAGCAGTTTAGTTCAAGAAACAAAAAGCTAGGCCAGCAAAATTTTGTTTTCTATTTCAGAAATTACTATCTTTATTGTAAAAAGAAATTCTGTCACTTCATTGCAGTACTCAGGTGTTCGCAGCAGTGCACTTTGTGCTCTTTTTATTAATGCTTTTTAAAATGAATACTAAAAGACCTCTAACATGAGTTACATGTGAGTATAGTTTTACAATATGAGTTGAAAAATGACAGAAGAATTGGCTAAATCATGAAACAGTACAAGTTAAAGTTCTTTTAACCAGAAGTTATAGAATACTCTATATTTAATACTCTCAATATTTAAGATAAGAGGATAGATAAACAGCATGGGTTTTTTTCATACTCATCTTAGGCTTTATCTTTTAGTTGATTATTTGTCTAAGAATATCTTCAGTTACAGGGAAAGCAGAATTTTTCTGTTTTGCTCTATAATGTCAAGAACAGAGGTTGCCTAGCAAAGTTGGTTTCAAGGTTTCACTGTACTTAATGAGAAATTGCACCTGTGGAATCTGACACCTGAATGAGAAGTTTAAGCAATCTTTTGAATGCTTTCAAATGCTAATTTTAATTTCTCAACTCTTCATAAAACAGAAACAAGAAAAGCTTGTGAAACCAAGAAAACTCTTTTTAAGCATGTTGTATCTTTCAATATGTTTTTATAGGCTTTCATTTGAGATGTAATAATTGTGAACCACTTTGTGAAACAGAATGAATGACCACAAAAAAGAAAAGAAAGTAGCATTTGTGATAACTGCTTTGTAAGTAAAGATATATCTGCAGACTGTTTTTTCTGTGCAACTTCAAACAATTTTCTTCAGTTCTTAATTATAGGAAGTGTTATTTGTTTAATAAGTGATAGCATTACTTAGAAGATGTGTCCTGAATTTACATTTTTGAAGAAAAAACCTATCCAGTCTTGTTTGGAGAAATAGAACTATCAAGTAATTTGTAATTTGGTATAAATGTTTCTGCTGAGAAGCAGCTACTTGAACAGGTAACATGTGAAACTTACCAATTGCCTGCAGATGGCTTTTAAGGGAAGAGCTGTAATAGTGAATTTGTGGGAAAATCTTGTGCTGGTAACAGCTGGTGGTTATTCATAGCAACCTTTACAACCCTCCTCCCACTATTTCTGGTTTTATGTTAATCTGATACCAAATCAGGAAAGAAAATATATTCTTCTATTTCTTACTGTGGTTTTTCTTGCTCTTCACAGACAATTTTTGAATCATAAATCAGATATTTCTGAGGTAGAACTCTTCTTTGGGACAGGTACATTTTTGACCTGCCATGGATGTGTGTCTGTGGTAGGGAAGTGATAAAAGCAGACTATGTGGCTATACTGACCTTTGTTCCTTTGTATGAATTGTTAAAATTCTTTGGTCAGAATTCATGGAAAATGTTACTACCATTTTTGCTTTAATAGAGTTATGGCCATTTTTATCATGGATGAAAAGGATTTTCAAGTGGGTGGGTTTTTTTCTTCTTGCCTTTTGTGTGGAAAAATAAAGTCTTTCTGCTTTGAAACTCTAAGACTATGAATCTTCTGATGACTCAGGATCAAACAAATGAAATCCCAACTGTTTCCAGGGGGAGAGCTGTATTTTTTGCATGGTTCAAAGAATTAATATCTATAACCTCAGTATATAATGTTTCTGATGAACGAGGGGATTTAGGTTCAGCACATCTGCTTTTTATCTGTTGTGGACTAACAGAAGCAACTGTACCCTGAAATTTTCACAGGCATCATTTATAACCAATGAAGACTAGACTTGGTATTTGTGATACATGAGTGGGAGAAATAAACAGTAAAAACTCATAACTACTTTAAGGTTTCTTTTATATATTATAAAATATAATGAAGTCATTATTTTACTGAAAATATTATGGAAAAAGAATGTAATGCTCATTCATGCTGTAGGGCTTACCAAAAGTTAAGTGGCCATATTGAATTGTTCTTATTAGAGGAGAAAAATCCTGCAAGCATTTAGAATATACAATAATTTATCTTTTAATTCATCTGATCTCTTTCTTGTCTTACTGACAGAATCAGGCCTGTGCTGTCCTGCATTTAGTTCCAAAATTTATCTAAACTATTCTTGGGTTTTTGAGAGGCAGAAGCTGTGTTTGTTCTGTTATCACATTTCTGTTTAGAAATGTTGGAACTGCTAAAAAGGAAGTGTCTTACAGCTTTTCTTGTGCTGCATACACTTGACCCACTCAGCTTTGATGGGTGTCTTTCTCCTCTTCATAGAGAACTGGTGGAAGCAATGCTGTCCTTTACCTCATGGTTTAGCATGCTTCAGTAGCTGAACAAATGTCTGCGATCTCAACTCATCATTTGAAATTTGCTTAGAAAATTTGAAGTTTATCAGGAAAATGCATAAAAAAGCTACTGGTTTTTAAATCACAAAGCTACCTTGTTTACTTCTTCCCCATATTACTACCAAAATGGAGAGTTCTTTCCATGTGCAGTCTGTGGAGGTTTGGTTAACTGTGAAGAAGGATTAAATAATTCATTTGAACTTTGAAAATTAGTGTATTGGTTAAAAGTGATTTTAAAAACCCAGTCGTTACCTTCCTGGGCTGTTAGTTGAAGATTTCCCAAACTGCATCAAGTTGCCTCATAATTAGCATCAGTACCTGGTTATTCTGGAGTTAAGCTAGCATGGCACACACCAAACATTGGTGCTGCTGATACCATGGGACTGAGGGAATGTGATTTAGACTGGTTCAGATAGCCTTGCACAAAGGAAGCCCAGTGCTGGTGTTGAGCAGGGTCTGGCTTCAAGCAGGCTGGACCTGCAGAATGAATCAGCTGCATCAGAGCAGACCTTCCTGGGGGTGTTTTTGGGTTTTTTTCCATAGCAGTGGGTTTTGTTTGTGGTTTGGTTAGCTGTGGTGGTTTTTCTGGTAATGGATTCTGACCTAGACCTCACTGTTAGTTCTGCACTGTTTATGAGATTGTTACCCTTTCTGCACAAATGACTAAGCCAATGCTCCTCTCATATGGGTGCAGTATTGTGAGTCTAAACTGCCATCCCTCTGAAACCGCTTTTGGCTTTGTTACTCCTCTGTCCTGGCCTGGTGACTACTTGAATAGCTGCCCTTTGCTGCTGCACAAAGGTGGGGAATTGATGGCAGCCTGCATTCCCCCACTGGGTTTCTCTGCTCTCAAACAGGAAGGCAGAGCAAGTCTGCTCTGTCTGAGGCCAGTGAGAACCTGAAGATCTCAAAGGAGGCCATGAACCATATGAAGGCAGAGAAGGAAGAAAAGCTAACACAGGATTCACAATCCTCCTGAAGTCTCTGCTACGAGGGAAGGTTGCCTAGAAATGAGGCAGAGATAGTATTTATAGTGTTTTCACCCTCTTGTGTTAGATGGCCATGTGTCTAATGAAAACCATTGCATTCTGAAGGAGCAAACTTTGAGATCTCTTTCTGCTGCCTTCGGCTTTTCTTCCTCCCCTCGCTCTCAAAATAAGTCATTTCCTGAAAGATGTGTATGGTCTAACTAAAATTTAGAGTAAACTATCTCTAAAGAACAGGCTTCACTTTAAATTTAACATTCTTTAGTTGTTGAGGGTTTCTTGTTTTGCAATTTGAAGTGCTTCTAACTAACTTTCTGCTAGTAAACTCCTCCTTATTAATATGCATTAATATAAGGGTTCCTTTTAAGAAAAGCTAGATTTTAGGAAAAACATAGTACAGGAAAAGCAAAGTGGATTAGAAAGTTACATGGTCTTATGCTGGTCTGTTTTCATATGTATAGAGAGAGCATAATTAGAGATGAAGAAATCAGAATTCCAAGGCTGTCCTAGACCTGGAGCAGAGAGCTGGAGGATGGATAAAATTGTGAGGAGTCCTTTTCCCTTTGACTTACTCTGGAAAGTCTGTAGCAAGCCCTGCTGTTAATTCCTATAAAACCTGTGGGGTATGTGTTTCAAAAATAGCTTATACTTGTTTGTCATCAGAGCTTTCCTTTAAGTGACAGGACTTCTGAGATCACTTGGTTTTTTACTGTAGAGAAACCTTAAATTTTGTAGGATGTATGCATTTTCTTACTTGAAAGGAAGTAGTCCATCTTGATGATTTTGTTTGCCTAAACCTTTTCCAGGTAAACTGGTGACCTAGAAATGAAGGGAGGTGATGTTAAGGAAACAGTGTACTTACAGTACTTAAAGTGAAACTTCTGTTTTGTGAGTATGTTTAGTAAGTGAAAAGAATGTTGGTAAGGTATGACTCCCTTGTGTATACTATAAGAAAACAGGCAAAATGCCTTTTTGATCTTATAGATAATCTGAAGAATGACATGCTGCTTTCTTGTACAGTCTTCAAAATGTCCTCTTATATTGAATGTTGTTACTTTGCTATCTGTGACGTGAAGAATATTTTCACATATTTCTGTGGCTTCAGCTATATTAAGTCAAAACTGTTCTAAGGTCCTGTCTCTCCATATCTGATAGTGACTCATATATGAAGATAGTCTGAAAAGTTCAGTACACTTGTGTTCCCTTTTCAGTGGTGGATTTGTATTATATACCATGATCTTTCAAAATGCCCAAGTAAACTAGGTGTTTAATAGCAGGAATTTAACTGTAGCAATGTGTAAAATCGAAGAGAAAAATAATTATCTTAATGATGCCATACCAGTACTTCACACTGTGCTGTCAAAAAGGCTGTCACTAACTGTAGAAGTCATTGACAGTCAGACATGTACTAAAGTCTTCTGAAGTCCTTGATAATTATGATCATCAGTGTTTTTATAAAACAAGAATATGAACAGTGAATTTAGGTGAACTAAGTAATTTAGAGACAAGTCTTTAAATAGCTGGGAAATTATAGTAGCTGTAAATAATGTTTCTGAATGACATAGAGATTGGTTTTAAAGTGTTCAATATATTTATTTAGTCAACAAAAGCTCCTTCATACTGCACAAGAACTTAACTTTCTATAAAACTGGTTACAAATACCAGTGAACAGAATTATGTATGCATGCAGAGTCTTAGTCTTCCTGGCAACAATATGGAAGTGGTATTTATACTAAATGTTGAGAAGACTTTTTTTTTGCTACAGCAGTTAAAAACAATGCTTGTTAGAACATGAGTCAGTAGAAAATATGCTTGCTTTAACATTAAGGAAATATACTTTGTATCCTTGACTTTCAGCTGCAGCTCTCTGTACCCTGCAGTTTGATTACATGTACGTGACAGATTAACCCTTAGTGAGTTTGTCTGTGACTGAAAGGAAAAGTTGATTGGAGGGCAGATCTGCCATTCAGAGGGGTCATGATGGGCTGGAGCCTCCCCGAGCTGACCCACCAAGTCCTGCACCAGAAACAGGGAAAAGCCCATATGTTGTGGCAGTCTAGGAACTGACTGGGAAGCAGTTTTCTGGAAGTGGGTTATGGTGAACAAGAAACTGAGTTGAAAGCCTGTGGTGTGGTGTTGCATAAATAAAGATTCACCGGGGAGCTACTCAAGCCTTTGTGCCCTCCACTTGGCTCAGCACTTGTAAAGCTGTACTGGGAGTGCTGTGTCCTCTTGGGACCCCAGGAGAAAAGGAATGTGGGCAAACAGAAAAGACTCCAGTGGAGTGCTAGTAAAATTCTTAGGCCTGAGCATATGCTGTGTTAGAGAGTGGGGGAACTGCCTTGTTAGCCTGAAGATGAGGAATTTGAAGTTGGATTTAGTACCAGCTTTGCCTGAAAGGAAGGCCCCTAGAGCAGATGGGGTCAGACTCCTCTCACTCTTGTCTCCACTGACAGTGGAGCTGGGCAATTAACAAAAATCAGTTACTAGTTACAGCAGCAGGAAGTCTGATGGTACATGGGGAAGGGAGGGTGGGGTGGGCTGGGGGAGTGAAAGTGATTGAGTGCAAGCCCACAGAGACAGTCAAACTTCCCTGGGCAAGGCCTTGAACAAACTAGTTTAACTTTGTGTAGGCAGCTCTTTTGGGGCAGGGTGAGGAGCTGTTATTCCAAAGATTGACCTCCAAAGGCACTTCCAAACTAAAGTTTTTCTGTCGTTCTTGTACATCTTGTATGGCAGTCTTTGGTCCCTTAGTGCTAGGTGTGGTTCTGCCCAGGTTCTTCCATGGTTCATATGGTTGTTAGACAGTGGTGAACTACTGAGAATGGACAAATTTTGTGTTTTTTAAACTTCAGTACTGAACATAGTTGTGTGCAGGCTGCGAGTTGGTATTGCTTGCATAGAGCTACAGATACAAGCTCTCTGTTTAATTTATTCCAATAAATGTTCTTAAGAAGAAACCATAAATAATCCAGACAAAATTGTGCATATGTGCTACCCTGGGGGCTACACATTTATTCACTTCTTTGACTTTCTAAAAAGATGTTGAAATACAAGAGCCATGAATTAGTATTTCCTTTCTGAATTTCAAGTTTTTCCCTTGGTTTTGTATTAATTCTTTCTGTTTTATAAATTCTCTCAACAGCCTTCTTGAAATATGTCCAGTCCTAGAGTCTGATAATCTCTAATAGGAGTTGCATCAGTATCAAATATAGAAACAAAATAATTCCTTATTATTATGATATTTTTGTTGATAAGATTAAAGATTAGGGTGCGGGTTTTAGTTCTTTTGCCTACTACACTGCAGTGGGAACTTGATTTTAACTGTCTATATGCTCTTACCAGGGTTTTTCATTGCAAGGTATTTGTAGATGTATTTTTCCACTCTGTGGAAATTGTGATAATTGCCCGGATTGTTTTGTGTATGCAGATTTAAAGCTATGCTACAGTGAAATGCACATGTTGATGGCAAGCACTTGAGCAGTGCCCTTTACCCTCTCAGTGATCCATCCTGCTGTAGTCTCATGTGGGTGAAGGAGACTGTCTAACTTCAAGATCCATGTGAAATTTCAAGTTGTTTGAAACGTGACAGCAATTGAGTTTCAGAAAATGACTGTAAGAGGCTCGTATGAGTGAAACTAATTTTTTTTGGTTGCCTGAAGAACACTTCAGGCTGAGATCCAGGGGCAAAAGGGACCCCAGCGTTTTAGCCCTCAGCTTGGACTAATCCTTAGTTAACACTGCTCAATAGTAGGAAGTTCAGCAGTTGCTGTCTATTAACAATAAAGTATAATGGGACTACCAAGAACTTTTTAACATAATAAGGTATAAATTTGGATTAATTTCACTGACTGCTAAAGGATCTCCAATCTGGTTTAATGGAGGAAACAACAATTCTCAATGTTTTCCTGTGCCAGTAATTTTTTCAACAGTTTTCATAGATACTTTAAAGGCATGAATAATTTTACTGATAGGTTTCTGAACCCTACATGCATAATGTGGCATACTGTATATGTACATTTATGTTTGAGTTTGCTTTGTTGCTTAATGAATTTGTGTACTGAGGTTATTGTCATGGGTGATATTACAGCTTTGTAGTTTTGCCAACTCATACTTTTTCCGAATATGTAAATAGATTATTTTCAAAGATCTCCTTAGATTCTGTGCATTTCTGTAGTACTGAATGGTAATGTCTGCTTGGCATTTGGGCATTCAGTGACTGCAGTGAATAGTTATAAATATTAATGACTTGGCTGATACATTTCTCAATTACTTGGTTATTAACTTTCTGATCTTTGACATAAAATACATAGAGAAGTTTTTATATTTAATTTTAGGCAAATTTATGTAGCAATCATCATCTCTTGTTTAAGAAATATTAGTGGAGTAATATGAAACTCACACTGTCACTGATCTCACTTCTGTTCAAATCTTATTGTCATTGCTTTAAATGTTGTTATTCAGATAGGGACATCTGCCTTTTGCAAGTACTGTTTTTTGCTAATACAGAAACTCTTGAACACTTCAAGCAAGCACTTTCTTAAAAACAGATGGACTGTGAAAAACAAAAGGAGTCAGATTTGACTGTTACGGTGGTTTAGATGTCATGCAGACTGCATAAGCTTTTTAGAGGGACAACTGTGTAAAGTGCTTTTGCTGGTAGGTAGAGAACTCTTCCTTGTTTACTGGCTTGATGAAAACTCAGTTTTGTTTTGATTGTTAAATTTCCGGCCAGCACCTTCTGTCTTTGTCCTGTCTAGCCAATAAACTAATTAGGTCTTAATAGCTCATTGTACCACTAATAGCTTCCTTGAGACTTTGCAAAAATAGGGGGTACTGATACATAAAAATGAGAGAAGGAAGAATCCTTTCACTTAGGTTTTTAAGGAGATTGGGGTGGATATTTGTCAGGGGTTTTGTTTGTTTATTTTAAGCTTTAAGTCTTAAGGATTTTGAGAAAAGCAGTCAATTTTGGATTTTGTACTTTTGGAGCTTTAGGATTCTGGCACTTAGCCAATGCTCTGCTAATTAAAGCTCTTGCCAGGTCATATATATCAGTATGCAAACTGGATAGTTTTCTTTTCTCTCCTGCTTGCTTTAAAAATTTGTCTTAGTTTTCTTACACCCAGCTCTGTTTCCTGTGGTGACAGTACTGTATCCCTGGAAAGATGTTTGGAGGACAGCAATGTAAGGTTGCGAGGAGGAATTTGTTTAGAGGTCTTCAGACAATGCTGTACACAGTGGAGATCTTAAGATACCTGACTCCATTATGTCTAGCTAAAATTCCTGGGATATCAGGTGGATTGACAGAACATGCTTGGTTACAAAATGGAACAAGCTCATAATTCAACTGTTGCAGATTTATCGCTGTTATGTTTGGAAACTACAGAAACTATTAGAACTTTGAACAAAAGATTGTCTTAAGCACTGCCTAAGTGTTCAGAGAATAATGTCAGAGGTATAAATTTTAAACTTTAACCGCCTTAAATAAGATGACCTGGTTTCTGGCATGTTTTGTGGGAGGTGAGGAAGTGGGAATGAAGAACAGAAGTGAGTTAACTGCACATTACCACTGCTTAATTTTTTTTTGTCATCCAGAACCTCACGTTTGCCATATTTGCATGCCACAAGGGTCAATATACTTAATCTTCTGACATAAGTCTTATATTTGTTCATAATTTCTTTGTCTTCTGATCCATAAGATGTGTTGCTCATTTCTGGTGAATTCTGAGAGCAGTAAACTGTTCATCCAACTTCCCTAATTATTGTAATATCAGCATTAAACAAGTTAATGTTTGTTTTATTTCTGTTCAAGCAGGATGTCTCCAAATATGGAGATTCCTTATTTAAGTCTGCTGAAGCTCACTAGCTTAAGTAGGTCTGGATTGTTTGGTTTTGTGTATCACCAGAACAGTTTTCTCAAGTGAGTTAGAAGTGGTAATTGAAGTATAAATCTATCAGTGCCTACTGTGGAATGCCTGTTCACACATCTGTAGTGAAAGCTGCAAGCCATTCTGAGTGCTGCCTCCAAGGATAAAGGAAGTATGCTAAATGTTCACCTTCCCTCTGAAAGAGTTCCTGAGGAGGAGGCAGTCGTGACATTTTAGGATTAAACCTGTGACTCTGTAGACTGGATTTCCCAAATGTGAGATTGTTTGATTACAGGCTGCTCCAGGGTTGTCACTGTCACTCCCAGCCCAGTGAATGATTGGGTAACACCCTGCATCCAGGCAGCTCCTCATGCTGGGCAGGTGCCTGCCTGGTGGTGCTGGCTGTAGCTGTCAAGAGGCACTTGCTGCTAATCAAGAAACAAGGGTGTGGAAGTACTTTCTGAGATAAGTATCAGGAAACGCTTCTACAGCATACCTGGCAGGAGTTTGTTCACAGTTTCTTGGAAATTCCTGCCTTGTGTTCATTCAGTCAGGAAAAGCAATGTACTATAAACCCTGCAGTATATACTAACCTGTGCCTTTTAGTGCACTGACAGGCATCTGTGGTGTATGCTGGAGTGAAGCAAATCTCAAACTCATTTTCTGCAAATTCCTTAAGTGTCATCAGCACTTTTGGAAGCAGGAAGAACCTTTGTCCTGTGAATACATTGCTGAATTTTACCTTGCTTCACAGGGGCTGAATTCTGTAATGGGTATATTCAGTAAGAGCCCAGCTTCTTGAGACTTGGCTGAACATTGTGCTGAGGAGGGAAAATTGGAGACTGTGGAAACCTGGATCCACTGTGTTTGGTGTCTTGGAGAGTTAGGGCCTATAAGGAAATTGATCCCTTGATCTTTCCCTTCTAAAGCTGCTTTCTCCTGTAAGGCTAGCAGCAGCTTAAATCATCTTAGCTCTTTGTATTCCTTTCTATCACTTCTGGTGTTAGCTATTGCTTCATTTGAGTAATTGATTTGCATGTATAAAAGCCTTCATTACTCTTAGACCTATGCTGTCATTAGTACACTTTAAATGCAATAAACTATTCAGTTCTTGTTGTGTCTGAGCAGCATGAAATGGCATGCAGACTGTTTACCCTACTTACTTGGATAATAACAAAAATGCCTTTCAAGTGTAAACTTTTATTTTCAGGCTGTGCCATGAATCTGGCAGTATATTTTCTGATCATATCATGCATTGGAGATTGTTTTAAGATATACATATCCAAATGTAAACCACTGAAGAAGTATTTCTCCTGCTTTGGTTTCTCCATACTTTACACCCATTGTTCAGTTATAGCTAAGAACAATTAGATGTTTTTAGCAGACTGTGAGACAGTATGGACTAGTAACAGCAGGGAGTGGAGAAACAGGTACTGTTAGTTGAGGTAATGAAGTCCATAATTTATAGCCCAATATTTCCTTAACAATGGGAGATAAGATACGAGTTAAGGTTGCTTTCTCTTTCAGGTCAATAAATCACCACATCACTGTTTTCATACGAGAATACAGATGACCTACTTTTGGCTTCAGGCTAAATAGGGAAGAGAAATGTGGGAAAAATAAATTCATACAGGTTAAACTTCTATAACAAAAGTTTGCATGTTGGTCCAGTTGTGTCTCATTTAACTGCTTATACTAAAAAAATGTTACTGATATTGACAAAGTCTAATTTTACCTTCACAGATAAATTTGAGCAGTTTTGGGCAATAAATCGAAAACTCATGGAGTATCCTCCAGAAGATAATGGATTTCGATACATCCCATTTAGAATTTATCAGGTAGGAGACAATAAAAAAAGCTCTTCCACTGAGGTGTCGTATATTGTAATCTGTTTTCAGAACGTATGTTTACTCTTCTAGCATTATGGCAAAACTTTGCATGCTCATCTTTGCTGGACCCTTGAGTTGTATGGATTAGCAGACAAAATAGACTGTATTTATTCTAATAGGTAATTAACATTTATTATGTTGCAAGTGTGTAATACTTGAGAATGTGCTACAGCTGATGTAGATGATGTTTGTCTGTTCTTTTTTAAAAAAACGGTCCAACAACCAAATTCTGTTATTAAAAATAGCTGCTAACTATGAAGAATGCTTTAGATGCAAAATGCCCTGTGAAAGGTATAAGCCAAACACTTCAGGAGCAACACCTTTCCCTCAACCACTGTATGGGTTTCTTTTCTTGTAGGCATTTTAAGGTGGAAGTAATAAGTCTTGCATCTAGTTCTTACCTTTGTCTTCTAGTTGTATACTTGCATCTCAAAACTAGCTTTGAATGTGGGGTTTTTCTTGTTTTAATACACCAGCACTTTATTTTTCTCAGCATTTTGTTTGGAGACATATTCCTTGGAATCCTTACGATTTTTCTTATCCTAAGGACATCTCCTTAGTTTTTATAGCATTAAGGTCACAATGAAGTTTGGAATTATGTATGGTTAAAAGCTTACACAAAAATTTGTGTAGACTCTCTATAACTTAAACAGTTGTTCTCTGTTGGAATATTGGAATCCATTTATATTTAAGTTTTTCACCAATAGCTATGAAAAGAAAATCCTTTATTCGTAGTACTGAATAGTCTGATACTAGCTTGTAACAGGTTATAATGGACCATAGAAGCCTGAACAGTCTTGCAGTGGGACTGGAGTAGCTTTTATGTTAGATGTAAGACATTTGCTGTCATAATGAAACCTTAGATTGAGAACGGAAGTCAGTTACTTTGTCAGAGATCACAGCAGATGGCAAGGTTTGTATAAGAATCAACAAGTATGTATCAGGAAAAGTAGTACTCACAGCATTTGTTTGGTTGGTAACTAAGTTATTTGCTTGTTCTCTGATAGGTGTGGGGTTTTTTAAAAGTCTTTTCATAGAAATCACGTAAATGAGTTTGCAAAAAAGAGGTTTTGCTCTCTGAATAGGTCGCAGATCTTTAGGGCATGAGGGAAGATTCCTATGGTACCACATTATTTCAAGCTATTAAAGCTTTTTAAAAATAAATAAATCAATAAAATCTGTCACTTGAATCAACAGTAATTATCTTGATTCCCAATACCTTTTTGACTGGAAACTCTTACTTGCTGTAGTTTAAACCCAAAATATCTAACTAAGAATTAAAACCAAACACAAATAGAGACGATACTGAGACAACCTTTGAGAAGGTTGGTATATATTATTTTCAGTAGTGCTGCTCTTAGCATTTCTAAATATTTCCAGTCTTTTTAAAAATGTGGGTGCAGACATCTCTAGCTTTTTTGTTTGGTTTGTTAGTGTGTGGACTGATTACTGCTGTATGTGTTTAAAGCAATTTTCAGAAAACCTTAGGAAGAGTGAGATTATAATTTAATTCCAAACAAGGAGTTAGTGACAAACTTGCATATGGAAAAATAACTGATTCTAAAGTGTTCTTCACTAGTGTTGAACCCCCTCCCTGAATGCATTCGATTTCTGTTAGTACTGGTGGAAGTCCACGTGGCATTCTAATTGGTTGCTTGTATATGCCTACGTAAAAACCTGATTTAACCTGAGTTTGTGCTGCAGTGGGTATTTATTCCCTGTGTGTCTTCACACAGTGTTCTGGTAGATACTTAGGGATACACAGGTGGATAGCAGGAAATGATGAGGTATTGCCTTCAATGGGAAGAACTCCTCCTTGTATTCTCCATACCTTCTATTATGCCAAATTATTAGAAGGAAATTCTGTGAAGTGAACTTTCTACATTTTTTTTGTCAGTATGAGGTGGATGAATTTTTTTTTTCTTCTAAAACTTGTACTAGATTATGATACCAAATAAGAAAAACCAGTCTTAGGTGCAATTAAATGTGAATTGGCAAAGTTGCTGCAGAAAAAAATGCATTCAATAAAGTGATTTGATAGATTTTTTTCACTGAAGAATTCATTATTTTAAAAACTCAAAAACTCTTTCAGTTGTAAAGTTTGTCTATTAAAATACATTTCTAAAGAGTAATATGAATCATACCTCCTTTGGTGACCAAATCTGATGGAGTGTGTGGGAGAAAGAAATGGCAAAAATATGAACATCATACTTGAGTAAGTCAGAACTAAACTAACCACGGGTAATTTTAAAAACCCTTGTCGACCTCTTCTTTTAAGTACAGCAGCTAAGATTGGACCAGAATCCTGGCATCTACAGTAGATGATGTAACAAAAGGTGGAGAATCACTAAGGATCAACTTGTTTCCAATTTTAAAAGTTAGCTAAGATATTGTGGAGATTTTATTGCCAGCTGTCTGTCATATTCTGTTACTGTGTCATATGGAACTTGAACCAGATAAACCTTTAAATAGGTGGAAACTTTTTCCACCAGAGACACTTTATTTATTTGTATTATATTTTAATTCGATGTGTCAAAAAAAGAAGTTACCCACTTCATCACTTCAGAGGTGTAAGTTGCTTTGTCTTCAACTGACAGGTGCACAAAAGCTTTTTTGCCTTTTAATCTGATAGTACTGTAGAATTGAGTGCTTTTTGCACCTGTTCTTTAATGGCCAGAAAGAAAATAATAGTAACGTTTTGAGTATATCTCGAATTCACGTGTTGCTTTTCATGTCCCATACTAGAGCTAGTTTGGCTTGTGGAATTTCCCCCGTGTTTATAAGACCAGCTGATGTTTCACTGTTTAATTGAACAGACTGGCTGATAGATGGCAGGAAGTTTTCATCAGTCTTTGGCTCCAGGCACTGTGACAGGGCATATTAGTCAGGAGAGGAGTCTCTACGTGCTGATAGAGACTGCTCTGATGAACTGCTGCCTGCTGTGGGAGCATTCTGAGTCTCAGTTGTTGTGCACTTAATTTGTACTCATTCCCCAGGTTTTGTTTCTTGCTCTCTCCCCATGTCGTGCTGACCCACTTCATCATGCTTTTCTCTGGAGTCTGCCCTCTGAGTGTATGGGATTTAAAGCTGTATATTGTATTTCATTCTTGAGATTAAAATTACAAAAGTATTGGAAAGGAAGTGGATGGAAACTCTTCATGCCAAGCTCTCCTGAGTGTTTTTAGAGTTGCAATTGCTTGAGGCAGGCTGGCTGTTTTGTGTTTGCCATCCCAAAAAGGGATGATCTGGGATTGTTTGTGTTTTCCTTTATTTGGTACAGAACAAGCATTTCCTTTGCTTCCATTTTCTAAGGGTTTTGATTATTTTATTAATTTTATTGCTTATAATTACATAGTAGACCTTAACTTTGAACAGGTTTTCCTATAATAAGTCCCTTAAGATGTTGAGATTAAGTTGTGCAGTTGCAAATTGTTAGGATGTTTATCTCCCTTTGTAACATGAGTGAAATTCTCCATACTTAATAATATATCAGTGAAATGCAACACTTTGTCAAAGCTGCAGTGTTGAGATGTGTAAGTAGAAATAAATGTTTACCATGACCTGTCCTCTAAAAGTGGAAGTGGGAAATGAAATATTTTAAGACATTATTAGTATCTATCTCAATAAGTGAATCAGAAGTTCAAGCATAGCCATTTCCAAGCAATTGAAGACTGTTTCATCCATATTTCCACATTAATTGGCAGAGCTCAGATAAGCAATTGCAAAACCTATTGCAAGTATGCAAATCAACAGCACAATTTGGCCCATGTTCTGATAACTATTAAAAAAACTGATCAAAAGAGATTCTTTGGAAAAATACTGAGTCTACCTGTGAGTTTTCAAGTAATAATAAATCTACCTTTTAATGCTAGTAAATTATTAATTTGTTGTTGTTGAAAAGTCTCCATTGCATTTCAAGTCTGAACTTGTCAGACTTCAGTTTCTAGATTCTGTTTTGCCTTACCCCACTTTAAGATCATGTGACTTTCTGACCTCCCATATTCAATTTTGGACTGGTATCAGGAGGATTCTTTGGTAAGCTGAATCAGTTGCGCTTTTTAAGCCTCTTGTCATGAGACTTGCGTATCAGTACTGAAGTTGGTTTTAGTCATCTTTTCAAATGCTAGCTGTTAGTATGATAATCCTCAAGATTAAAATTGAGGTTAGGAAGACATAAAGGGCAAAAATAAAGTTTGTTTATAGGATATTAAACCAAAAATGCTTCAAGCACTGGTGGAATACAGGTGAAGTTAGCTGCTACTTGAAACTCCAGATCTGAAAAATATGAGAGAAGTTGCAATGCAGTAACTCATCAAGCAAAAGAACTAGGAAATGTGCTGTTGACCTGAAGAGGGCAACACAACACAGCAAGTTTCAGCATTTTGTTGGGTAGTGTAGAATACCCTGGAACAGACCTGTGTGCAATACCTTTTTTTCTTATTTAGTGAAAATGACACTTTCATAAAGGACCTGCTGAAAATAGAAGATTTGTTTCTTAAAAACTTCCTTTTACAAGGAAGACGTTTGAGTGAATAGGAAGATCATGTGAAATGGTGATTTGTGTAACAGATCTGGGCTCAGCTGAATTTCTGTGCCACAGAGAAACAAATGGACTCTGAGTTAGTGTAGTAAATGATGGTTGAGTAGTAAAAAACAGTAGCACACTTTCACCAGTTATAAATTACTTCAAAATCAAAGCTTTATGAATAAGAAAATTTAAAAGCTTTGTTAAGTAAATATTTTTCCTAGTGCCTCATGATTGGGGGGAAAAAGAAAAAGCACTTCTATCAAGTATTGCACGGGGGCGGCGTGATCCTTAAATACTTGTTTTCTGAACTGGGTTGTTTTGTTCTGTGCTGAAAGTAATAGCAATTTGACTAGTTCTCACCCTGAGTTGAAGGTCACTGTCACCACAGTTCCACCAGAGGTTCCATAGTTACATAAGCTTTTCTTATGCATCCAGTGCACAGTGAAATGAGCTGGCTCAAACCAGTGCTGCTAAAGATGATGTTTTTAGCATATTCTATATTAAGGAATGCTCATGCAGCTCTATTGAAAGTCTTCAGGAACCCATGTGCAAGATCAGCCTTGTGCCTTTAAGAATCTTGGTACAGGATGGGAGCTGTCAATCAGAATTTCAAAGAAAAATTCTGAGACTATAAACTGTATTTGTTGTCAACATGTGACTAAAGTTTCCTTAAATATGCCCAAGTTGTCTGTAAAACTGTCAATCTGCCTAGTTCAAAGCTATTGTAGAAGTTGCACAGTGCTCAGGGAGGGAGATGCAGAGGAGATGGAGCTGTAAAACCTCGACTTGGGTTGATTCTCTGCTGTGGTTGAGCTGTTACCAAGCTGGATGGTTTTAAGCTAGTTCAGGCTTGTCACTAGGAGCTACAGTAATTTTTCTGGGTTGAGTGTAGATGCAGCTTGTATACAATGAATAAAGTAGTTTTGCTTGTATGAGAAACAGTTTCTTGAAGTTCTGAGTTACATTATACCTAGCTTAAAAGAATTTAGGGATATACTGGATTCTGCATATTGGGGGG